>JAAXNX010003559.1:0-10438 GCA_036491905.1 Folsomia manolachei
CTCAGATGTGCTATGGTAAATTGCTTGATGAGATGTTTAACCCACCATTTCGGAATTTCTTTGAGAGGATCCGCTAATAAAAGTAAATTGCTCCTTGCTACCAACTCCACCAACCAAACCACAGAACAAACTGTCGGAGATGGAGCAAATTGGAATGAAAAGACAATAAATAATCAGTAAAAGGATTGCAGAGATAACCCAACAAGCCTCTGGTATTAACCAACAAGTAAGCATAATATGCTCCTTAGTTGATGATTCACAGCAAAAAAGTAACATAAATGCTCAAAACCAGCAAGTACATAATCACAAGAACTTCGTCTATGACTGGTAAGTGGAATGAAATACAGCGGAAAATTACCTACCTGGGTACTTGCCTTGTCTTTTGTTTCAGAAAATCATCATCCAAACTAATTCCATTCTTAGTTTTATGATGAAAACGTCTTTAAGGGATGGATACGATAATTAGAGAGAGTCGGCAAGGTAAGAATTGGAAACAACAGTAGACCCAACCCACCCACAGACTGTATTTAAACTACCTTAACCACTTCCTTGTTAAGTGGTGTCCAAGAAGAGTTTACCAGTGGTAAAGTCATCTTCTTAATTTTGGGAGATTAATAAAACCAACAAGTACATTATATCCGAGACGAATGTTGGGGAAACTCCCATTCTTTTTGCAAATGCCGACTTGAATGTTTAGACGGGAGAGGAGCTCCGGCGTTTTTTATGGCCTTTGTACTTTTTTTGGTCAAGTCTTTAATTTAATTTGTTACAATTTTATGGGTGTCACATTTACACAAACCTGCTTTTTCCTGTGAGACGTAAATGTGAAAGAAAACAAACAAAAAATATTGAGATGTTTCTTTACAGATGCATAAATTCCTTCTTGTTTTGTTTAAAGTTTACAAAGACATTAATCACAAAACAATCGAAATCAATCAATATTCTGTTAAATTCTTCATTACACGCACATATTGGTTGACAGATGATAACAAGCCTTCATGTGACTGAACTGCTCAGCAATTTAAAAACTTTACGAAATTTTTTAAAGTTAGATTATTTGCATTAAACACAAGTCAATAATTTGCATTTCAAGTGGCTCTAAGGAATGGATGGGATAAGTGTTTTTAGCTTTGATCAGTTCAGCTTTATGTGTTTTACTCATGTGTACATTTACCGCTATGTAATCAACTCTGTAATGATTAGGGTCAATAGATTGCAAATTTGATGCGACTACTTGTTTCCTGAACATAATTTGCTTGGATGGCGAGTTGGGCTAAACTATGCAAGAAACTTTATTCATCGAAAAATTTAAAAGTTTTAATCGGTATCAAAACAGAAATAAAATTGCGATTACTTGCCACCAGAACAAAAGAATATGTGTTCTTCAAATATGCAACTACTACAAGATCTTTTTTGCGTCTAACCGAAAAACGTGCCTGCCAAAATATTTTAAGTTTAGACTTTTATCTCATCACTTTACCTTAATCGCATCTCAGAAATCATTAAATTGACAGCTACTACCTGCTACAAACTTATTACTTATCCTTATCCCAGTCTAACCAGAAGCTTCATCAAATCCAACCGATTCACCTTCAGACCTTTGCCTTTCCCATTACCAATTTTACGATGTAAATACAACTATGACCGGTTAGTTGTCTGATTACAGCAAAAGTAAACTACTTTTGAACTAGGATTGGAATTTCTAATTTACAAACCAATTACAAAACATTTATCTATCCCACAAAATATTTGCATTTGCACATTTCTCTATATACGCCTTGGGATGAAAATTTGTTTGTTTGAATTTTGAATGTGTTTTTAAATACTTTAAACAAGAAGCTCATCCAAAAGTGGTTGGCCAGATAAATACTTCTTTACAGAAGATTTATTTATTGTAATGGATCCAGAATGGAATTCCATTCCACAAATTCCTCCAGAGAACTTGACCTGGCTTGGGTGCTGGTCGGATTTACGTAATAAATTACCAGCTAAGTAAACCGGTGCTGGTTGGGAGATATAATTTATGAATGGATTTTCTCTCTCTATTCATCATCCTACGGAGTTTAATTCATTTTATAGGAATTTGATATAAATTCAGGCTTGAGAAAGAGTTACTTGGAAATTCATCTCATCTCGCACTGTTGGACTCTTTATTTCCAGCTCACCTGAGCCGAGAAAGATAATATCTCATCGTATTATGAGCCTGAGACAGGACCACGTACGTAACTTGGTGGTACTTGGTTGGTGACCCTGTCCACAGTATGGGCTTTAAAAAGAGATTTAGAACAGCAGGAATGGATAAACGGTGTAGAAAGCAAAGAACTAAGAAATCTAGAAATTGTGCTTTACTTTATAATAATCAAATAAATATAGTAAAATGGTAAACATTACTAGCATAACTAACATAACACATAACTAACATTACTATTACTAACATTACTGGCACATTACTACCGAATCAGTACTAATAAGAAGTCTAGTTAATCCTGGATTTTAACTTCGACACAGTAACTGCTAGTAAAAAGTGATTTTCATGTATTTCGCCAAAATAAAAAATTCGGATGGTTTAAAAAAATATCATATATCCAGATCATAAAAGGTTTCTCCTGCACTCTTCTGAAAATCTATCCTCATCTCACCTCATACTTAATTTATTTTACTCCATCTCAAACCAAAAATCTGGTTTGTGATTTTTATAAATTTTTACTTTGTAGCGTTTAAGATCGCGTGACAACATTCTCATCAACTGAAGCCATTTTCTGTCCGTCTGCCTCATAATTCTTTTTTCTCCTCCTTTTAACAAAACCACATCAACGTCAGCTCCTGAAAGTATTGGATTGGATTGAATTTTACAAACCCTAAGCTACCCAACAAAACAGGGACATTAAGCCAAAAAATATCCCATTCTTACCCCAGACAATGCCTTGCAATCGCATCTCCATCGGTGGTCCGCTAGTCCGGTTTTGTTAAGGAGAAGTAATTTTTTGACCAATTTTCATGACAAAAATCGATTCAATTTCCCCAGTTTAAAACACCTCATCCGACACACACGAACGGAGATGAACCACAAAAAACAAGTGATATCCATCCATGATTATCCTGAAGATAATCCAAACCACAGCTTAGTGCTAGCTTAGTAAATCTCATATTTTTTCAGATCAGGATAAACCATCAGCTTTTTAACCACACTGGCATGCTATGCCCAAATATCTTAGCCTCACAAGTACACCAACTTTTTTCCTTTTTAGCAAAACTTTTCCCTACCCACATCCAATTGGAGGAGAAACAAATAATCTCTAACATAATTGGACACGCGACTTATTGGTCAATATCAATAATGGGAAATACAAAAAGTGGTACACCAAATAAATTCCGCCCTGTCAGCATAAAGAAAGCCTGACTTTCTTAACGAAACCAATAAATTGCGAAATGGTCAACCTAAGATTTGTGCAAGGATGCAATTTTTTTACCAAGCAAAACTCAGCCAATTATATCAAACCATGACTAAGTAACAAGCAGGTAGGTAGCCGAGTATAACTGGTACTCAAAAAAATGGTTGAAGAATCAAATATGAAAATCAATTTAATTCCAGGCAACCCAAACTATTATTATTTTAAAGGTTGCTTTACTTCTAACGTGGCATTAATCTTAATCGGGTTCACTCATCAGGACTGGTTGGTTTTGGTTGAGTCGGTTTTCCCTTAGATTTTTCGACCAGGTAAGAGTTCTCCATTATATTTGCATTGTGGCTGAGATTATGGTGGTTGATAGACGGAAAGGAAGGAGATGGAAACACCCAGATCACCCACTACCCAATAATTAGGGAAAACGCGAAATAATAATTATCCTTTTACCATTCCTTCCTCTTCTGAGGACTTTTGTAATCCATACCGTTCTGACCTTGTACCTGTGTAAATATGGATACTTCTCGTTTCGTAAAGCAAGTCCAATAGAATCATGGCTTGTTGTAAGAGTACCTTGTTAGTGAGTCAGTTTGCATGTACATAACAGTAATGCATTGTTAAAACTAGAGCCAAGTTACCTTTTGCATCTTGGATATCTAGAACTTATTTCAATTTATCAACAGCATTAAATTCGATAAAGACCTATTAGCTTAACAATTATTTTTCAAAAAATTAATCATCTTCTTGAATACAACAACTAAAATCTAATAATTACATGAATTTTATCATTTGAAATTATTTCACTGAACTTGCTCTCCCTCCTATCTTTGACTACCTAATTTTTCAACTCACCATCCCTTCAATGGCTTAATTGCACTTTACTTCAAAATATGTAGAACCTACATTCCGCCAGAGAAACAAACAAATGTCAGGTCAAGCCGACCGACCATGAAAATACAATTGTGTAGTTTGTTTTGTTTCTGAATCCCGAAACACCACACCTTCCCATTGTTACCTACCTGAAGAAAATTACAAGCCCACAGACTACCCCTGACCTGACTACTACCTGATTACAGAGGAGATGAAAGATTGCGCAATTTCCTCCATTTAACAAGACGGAGGGCTAGCTAGCTAGCTGCCCCTAAAATCAAAATGTGATTGAGGAACCTCTTCAGAGAAGCCGTAACACCTTCACAAAAAGTTAAGTACCACACATTTTCCGTATGTAACAAGGTCCTTCTTGGTTGGTGGCGATTTCGGCGTAGTCCATCGGCCACCCAGTCACTCAAGGCTCGTTAACTTATACGAGGACTTAAATTATGTACCAGAGACTTCGTCCTAAAATGAACCAATCTTCTGCATCCGACGACTAACTTCATGCTTGGATAATTGGATGTGTAACCTGTCGGATTGAATCAGTTTTCAAATACGGATTCTAATGGAAAATGAACCCTTTTTTCAGGGACAACCCTTCCGATTGGATTTTTACAGGGCTGGTGGTGATGGTGCAATTTCAAGTCTCAATTTCAATTTGTTCCTTATACTAAGGATCCTTTGGTAAACCTTTTATTTTCATTTATTCAACTCACTCCAGCCAAGAATTGGAGCGTAATAAGCAGTAATGAAAAGTGAAAGGTTAGAAAACATTAAAGACGACAAAAGATCTGCATTATCCAGCAGATTTGTCCACAAAATATTAAAATTACTTTGGCCTTTTACACAAACAACTAAATTCTAAACGCATAAAAACTTAAAATACTAAATGAACATTGATCTAATGAGTTATTTCTACAACCCCAAAATCGTGGATTCTAATTTTTTATCCAAAATGTTCCCAATTCAAGCCCCACTCGACCAACAATCCAATAAAGTTAAAAATGAACAGGACACATTAATTCTCGTCTCCTCTCCAGCAATCCTCTCACTTTAAATTAAGTCACGGTCCACATTGAATTGAATAGAAGTTGGATCGATTCCTCCTTCATTAATTACGACACAAGTACACTCAACCGTGGGATGAAATGAATCGACATCGACATCGACCCGACCCACCGACGACACCAGTGCCTTGGTCGTGTGCACAATGCCGTCGGGATGGATGACAAATTATTTCGTGGTCTGGCCAAATTAATGAGAAATGCTTCAATGGAAAGAGTGAATAACAAAAAAAATTAACAAAACCACAAACTTTTTGAAAACCTTCCCAAATTGTAAGTGATTCTTATTACACGGAAAGTGACAGTCTGACCATCAGGCTTTGCGTAAAGTCGTACAAATTGAGATTCAATTTAATCCGGTTTAAAGCTTGATTTTTAATTACCTCGTTATTAATAACATAATAAGAGTGGTAGCAGAACTCGAGCCTGTGGGAGAGTTGGATTGGATTTGAGATAAGGAAATGTTCCATGTACTGGGTTTAGTTGACTTTGTTCAGTTTCTCCCCACTTTGTAATTAATTAAGCAGGTAGGAGGCTAATGAGGGTCTCTCCAGGGGTGCGACAAGACAACTAAACAGCGAACATAGGTAGAAAACTTTGTTTCGAGACGTGTGTAAAGGATGTAAGTAAGAATTTATGAGTGGTCTTCTGGTCAATACCAACTTTTTTCGGGGTCTCGATATGTAAAGTTACACAAGGTGCTGATTTAATTTATCATAATTTTAAGTTCTGCAAACTTGCAAATATTTCGCAAAAACCAATTTACCTCCGACAAATTACTTGTGTCTTTAGACTCCACTTCTTTAATCTCTTTATTTCTATTTGTCAATTCTTGCAGAAACTTATTTTGTGTCTTTATCTCTCTCATCTCGCCTGCTATTGTCATCTGCAACCCAATCCATTCCATTGTCATCATCACATTACTCCACTCCAGTAGCTACGTGTTTGTTTGCTCACAAAGAACTGTCTCTTGTGGTGTCTCTTATTTTCTTTTTACCAAAACCACTCCACACCCCAGAAAAAAAGTGACCAAACCAAACACTATTTGACCAAAGATACTCCAGTTTTCTCCATCCAAACCGCAAATAACAAGAGCAACCAAACTAAAGTGATCATCTCATCGGATTCTTCCAGGAAATTTGTCCACTCAATCGAACTAAGCCTCAAGTCTTGTCCAGAAATCTGCTAAATGGCCCCCAGCAAGGTATCGATATTGACAAGAGAAATTCGACACGATTTTCCCTACTGATTTCTACAACCAACTCACTTGAGCTCAAAGTACCATGAAATTATATAAATTGGAGGATTGCTACGTTTGCTTGGATGAACTAACTCAAACCAGACTAGATCGAGATGAAGATCAATATTGACTTGGTTGCGGACAGTTACTGGTCTCTCCTGGGAAGGTTTGGTCCATTTTATGTGTAGAGCGGATTCTATTCATTGTCCTTGTAAAAAACAAGTTATGAATGCAACAATCCAGCTAATGTTCTGGGCATGATTGATGAAAAAGTGACACTTTTTTGTATGAGAGTAGTCCACTTAGTAATGAACAATAAGAGTAAAATGTGGTCAAAATCGATACTTGGTAATTGGTCTGCTTAGTTCATTCCAACGATTGTCCAGCACTTACCTGAAATTAGAAAAACATAAAAATTAGCTTGATTCAGTTTCAGAGCAATAATAATATTGTTGAACAGTTAGCGCTACAAAGTTAAATATTGAGCAAATAGAATTTCCTTAATTGCACAATCAGTGATAGTCAATCAATCCCATTTTTTTATTTACAGAAAATAACTAGACTGTTCCAAACTGTGTCGTAATTTGATATTTTGTTACTCTTCCTACAAATTATTTGCTTCAAAGATCAAAAGTAACTTCCTTAATTGCAGAGGAGAATTGGGCTCACTTTGATTTTTGATTGTTGCCATTTTCGGTTGGGTGCTTCATTTTCATTCCAGTTTGAAACAGGGATTGGACTCCAGTCACTGACTGTGTGACCATTGCATTAAATTTACATTTCCTTCATATAAGAGGACAAACAAGGGACAAACATAATATTTACTGAGAGACGAACAAGAAATAGTTTGAGCTAATAGTGCAAAGAGAAAGTCCTTTGATCTCTGAGTCGAAAACTTTGACTATGCAAACATTATTACATGTTTTCGGACATAAATTACATGCTTTCCTCTACTCCAGGGATGTGCGGAAGTGCATAGTATACATTCAATGGTAACGACATTGGTCCCAATATTTTCGACATGTCGAATTTTGAATATTTGCTCAAATGGTATTCACCTTCATCGAATTCCGGTATTTAACAATTCCCATTTCCAAAATTTGGGCTTAAACCCCAGCAAAACTCAGTCAT
This sequence comes from Folsomia manolachei, assembly GCA_036491905.1. NCBI lineage: Eukaryota > Metazoa > Arthropoda > Collembola > Entomobryomorpha > Isotomidae > Folsomia > Folsomia manolachei. The sequence continues at coordinate 7,713 of JAAXNX010003559.1, forward strand.
TCCCAGTTCGGCTTGATTAGTTTGATTCACCTTTTCAAACGAGACCACTTATATTAATCGGACCGACCTTTACCAGCAATTAAACGCAGAGTAAAAGAACCCTTAAATCGATCCCTTTTCAGAGCCTACTAGGTAGTCGTAATCTAATAAAAATCCCTTTATTTTCACAATCTTAAGCGGCGTGGGATCAGGAAAAAGAATCAGAGAAAAACACATAATTGAGCCATAATAAAAATGAGATAAAAGCGTATTCAACCCCATAAATGGGAAACCTCAACCCAAAAATTTCATGGTTTCACAGAATAATTCCATTGGAACAGGTAGAGATTTTTATTTATTTTATTTTTCTGTAAAAAGGGTTCTTTCTTTATTCATTTTACAATTTCATGCCCGTGGAATTGCTCCATGGAACAAGTTGGAAGAATTGATTCCGGTCCAAGTAATCCAGTCTCAAGGGAGGACTTGAGAAATTACATAAATGGGATTGATGAGAATGAGAATAATTGTAGGAGACCAGACCAAGGGAAATATGTGGATGCACAGAAATAAATGAGATCTTGAATATCCAGCCATCCGATGCTTTTTCCTTGGAATAAAATCCAGAATAGAATGCCATGCAGCCGGATGACGGGGGTCACATTACACACTTATTATGAGATGAACAAATGGAGCAAAATCCACCCTAACTAACCCTTCCTTCATATATTTTAAGTGATGATAAGCCCGTTAAGATAACCCTTTTTACCAAAATTCCCTCTAGACTTGTGTAATACTTGGAGGAAAGGAATTACTATGAAACTCACCACTTGACGGATTGGGCCTTTTAATGAGATGAAGCCACATTGGCATAAGTAACTTAGAACCTAAGAATTCAAGTGGTTGAGTTGAATTCGAATTGAATTTTGAACAAATGAGGATCAATTCGGGAACGGGTTAAACATGTACTTGGCTACATACACATAATACGCATTGCTCCGAGCAAGTTGTACATCCGATACAGCCTTTATTATTATTGCCCACTTCCGGACGAAGCAGTTAGCCAACCCGGTATAAATCCAACACTAATTGTGCTATGTAAATCCATTACAAAACTAATACGTATCAAAAACCTGATTCATTCTTTAATACAAATAGAACAACTAAAATTCGCAGCCATAATTCAATAAATCTTAAACACTTCCTCCACCCAATAAAGTGAGTTATTTATTAGTGCCCACACCCACCCACTACGTCCGCTTTGTTTTCTCAGTGAGCAAACCTTCTCCGTAATTATTGTAATTATCGCTTCAAGTTAATAATTCTTAAAAGCCAATCAAGATCAAGATCTCCATCAGTGGATGAATAAATGCCTAAGCAGCCAACTAAATGTAAATTAATGATTCTGAATCTGATACGAGTAATTCAAGTCCTAAACTAACTTTAGCAAAGTTTACTACTTTAATTTTTAATCGAGCTAAATTAAAAGGCTCAGGTTACACGAAATTAATGCGACATGACTGACGACAACAGGAATAAGGGTCTATTAACTAGTAGGCAACTCTGGTAAATTATGTGAGAGCTAATTGAGAACTCAGTTTGTCTTAATCGAACCCAATTGGATGGTGGAATGAATCAATTACTTTGTTTTATTGCTGTTACTCATATCGTATCCTACTAGATTTTTCTGGGTGGGGAAAAAGAACAATGGAAATAAATTTGCATGAATTACTCTCTCCAAGTGAGTAACTCTTTTTGTAAAAAGTATTGATATTGATACTCACATTTATCTGGGTAAGGATCCGGAACGAAATTTTCTGAATCAATTAAGATAACAAAAGAAATCTAATTTATTGGGAGAGGGAAGCGTGAAAATGTGTCATAATGAAACAAGTCACATAAATTTTAATTGAAAAATCAGTTCAAAATTTGAACTTGGGATTAAAGAATGAAAATTTATACATTCTCAGTTCTTTCCTTCCTTACAAGGAAAGGTATTAAAATTCTGTGTTAAAAAAATGACACAAATTCAATCCCAATTCAAAACCAATCATTTTCAACCCACGCCAATTCATAATTTATCAAAATTTCTCCATGTAATCGTCTCCCTTCCAAAGGAAACTATTTAAATACTCGTTTTTTACTGGGATGCATAATAATTGTTTGACCATGTAGACCCCAAGTGGTCACCCAACCCCTGGCACTTTCTCATCTTGTCGGAATACCAGAGGCACTCCAAGTGTGCTAATGTTACTGTCTGGAAAAAGTTGAAACTTTTTATTTCTTTGAAAATGTAAATGATACAACTCCCGATTTAAGTTGTACCATGTTCAGCTATAACCACTGCTGAGTTGAATATATTTGGACACAGTAGGAAACTTGGGTGGTGGGGCACAGGACATTTTTAGAATCTGTTCTCGTTTCTTCACGAGGAAAGACCCATCTGAATTATAAAAATAAATACTTTCTCCAGAAATTTTTACTACTTGGTATTTTACTTTTTCCAGTACTTTATTTTATCAATCACACCTTCTGTTCCAATAACCTTCAAAATTTATCCGTAATAATTGTAATTATCAAGGATATCCCTTCCTCCCTTCCCTCGCCTTTCAAGAGCTCGTTATATAATTTTTCACCACATTCTACAATATCCAACCATCTAACCAGATTCTTGTTATCCTTATAAGCCAAGCTACTAATTGTTGCTCCTTTATATCCAACAAAAAAACTTTAAAAAAGTTGGTTCCTTC
>JAAXNX010003560.1:0-10437 GCA_036491905.1 Folsomia manolachei
TGATAAGCAGCTTATCAAATGATAACTAGGGTGGCAGTAATTCAATTTTTTTTAGATTCTTCAGCAGATATTGAAATTATTAGAAATGATGGATTTGCAATCCAATAAAAGTTTTTAGCTACATTTTTCATTGATAAATGTTAAAGATTTCTTCGTCGTTTTAATAATTTTAATTTTTTTTACTTTGCTTATCTGAATTTTGCAATCTTATCAATTTTACTGTTATAAAAAGTTATAAAAAGACCAACTAGTTTTCATCAGACCTCAATTTATTACTTTTGCGCTACAATAATAGACATTTGATTACAGGACATGTCATAGGGAAGCATTTTACAAATATTTTAGGTTACAAAATTGTCCATAATTTTTATGAATTATTCCGGATACTCTGGACAACACTCCCAGCACTGACCCCAACGTTCCTTCTCCTCTGTTCGAGGCTTGATTACGGCGGATGAGTGAATAATTGGGCAGCAGAGCGGCTTGGTTTCAAACGTACAAGGAATCTCGCCTCCGAGAAGTTTGAATCGCTGCGTTTTGTCCCAGACGTAGTCGGCCTGGAAGTAAGTTATTAATTGGAAATTATTACTAATCAATAATCAATCAAAGTTAGGGTTGAGATTTTTTACCTCGTAGGTCGAAAAGTGGTCAAAATTGGGTCTCATGCAGTACCAGCCTTGTTGTGGGCGTCCTCCGTCGAGACAATACATTGGAATGCAGGAAGGTGGCAGTCCTCTTTCGTTGACTTCTAGGTCAATCTTTCTCGCCTCCTCCTGAACAATGGTTAAGGATTAGAATCGATAATAATTGCACCAATAGGTTATTGGTAATAAATTATTGCCAATAATGGGATGAGTTCTTTACCGCCTGCTCCGCAGAACAATAGACGGGTGCATCATTAAGCGGTGGAGTTTTGTAGGATGCTCGATACACGGATTCAATACATTCTGGAAACATGAAAGTAGGAGCATATACTATTTATGATAAGGGAGCAAGCTTGTCCAGTCCACGCCACGGATCTAAGCGATACTTTACCTGGTGGATAGCGAAACCGTTCCTTTTCCAAGGCCTCCATTAAACGGTACTTGGCCGATTTGATGGCTTGTTTGGTTGGGAATTGACTTTGGAAGGGACATTCCGCCTGGATAAGCACAGAGAAACAAAGCCATTAGTGTCTCAAGATAAGTTTCCAAAGATAAGCAATCTGAAGATATGCTCACCGTTCCTCCGGCACAAAGAAGTTTTGGTCTTCGAGGTGGCTCTCTGGGATCCGGAATATATCTTGGTGTCCCCCAAACAATGGGATATTTCCTTGTGGGTGTGGTCGCGGCTTGATGAAGTTTGCACGGAAATTCGCAACCACAACAGGCCGCACAGAGATTGGAGTCATTTGGACAGGGACAGCAAGGAAGCTCTTTAGGACAGCGGCAACAATCGGATGTGTCCGTCCCGGGTTTGATGAGGTCCTCCTTCTTCAAACGGTTCCAACAGGGTTTTCTGGTGGTTGTGGCGTATCGGAGATTTATCCCGCAGGGACTTTGGCAGCTCTGGAAGGTGTGAAAATAAGGGACTTTTAAGATAAGTTATCTTAGATAACCCAGATTAAGGATAAGACTCACATTATCACAACAGGGTGACTCATTACAGGATCCTCCCCCTCCACAGGGCGCATTCAGGGAGCAAACTTGTTGAAAATGACGCTGCGGCATGTCAAACGCTCGAGAGTAAGTTGTCTCAGTGGTGAAGGGACAAAGAAATTGTTCCGGTAGGAAAGTACCCTAACAGATAAAAATATGGATAACTTGCTTATCTGAAAGTTTATCGAAGTAATCAAGAATCTTATCAGTTGGTTACGTATTGAGGTCGAATTCCTTCCACGATGCGATGTCTTCGGGTCGTGGGATCATTGTGGACGCATTCCGTGTAGTCATGATCGTATGTGGATTCAAATCGGAATCTTTCCGGGGGTGGGGTGCAGTCGCAGTAGGGTGGCACACCGAATCGGGGTCCTTTGCTGAAAGAGTACTAAAAAATCGGGGGCAAAAAATTAGTTGCAATATGCAACTTGCATAGACCAAGATGCCCGAATAGGTGTGGCGTTTACCCTTTGTTTCCAAATACCCTCAGAGTCGTTCAATCCGTCCGGTGCGAAGTTTTCGTTCTTGATGGGATTACACCATTGCTTGTAATTGCCAGCGTATTCCGAGGACCCTGTCTTATCCTTGCAGTGATCGGGGGTGGGAAACTTGCCCCCGGTTTTGGGAAAACAGTCACCCATTTCGAAGTAGGGTTAGTTGGGTTATCAGAAATTATACAAAACTTGGTTTGTGTGCGGACAAAATGGGAGTGAAGCTTCTGAGACGGAGTGGAAATAGTGGAATTACTGGAATTAGTAGAAATTCGAAAATTTTGTTTTTTCGACATTTTGCATTTTTACGAATTTTTGAAATGTGTCGCCCAAGGAACGATTGTACGAAGTTGCAGATTCTTATAATATGATAAGTGTATGTAGAAGAAGCCCAGTTTGTGTGCATTTATTTCATGAAAATGACTTTTATCTTAGTAAGATTTTTAAGAATAAGTTCATAATATATATAATTTTTTGAAGTGTACATCCTAATCTTGTGACATTTTAGTTTGTGAAATGAATATATGTTTGACAATGGTTTCCAACTCTGACAATAGTCTGAAAACTTTAAAATCTCAACCCTTTCCTCTGCCTTGTCATGCAACTCATTTTTTATTGAGGATGGTCTAGGAAAGCGGGTTGTAATGTTTTTTATCTATGTAGAACCACTCTTTAACCACACTGATATGTTTAACTAATACGCTAACTAATGCCAGATATGATAGAGTTCTCAGTATAATAAACAAGTTGCCCATGTGTGTATAATAAACGAGTTGCAAGAGTTTTGCATGGACTGGATAGAATTTACAATTGCATTTATGCTTGCTAAATAATATTTGCAATTATAGAATTGTGGACAGATACCAAGTATTTGCTAATTGAATTAAAGCCCAATAACACTGATATCATCGATATGTATATCGCAATATCTACAAGTCTGTGAATATTGAATAAATTACCAGTTACATTCACAATTCCGATAGTCACTGCAATTTCTTAGTTTATCCAAGTTTTAGCAGATATCGCAAAAAATGGCTTGTTCCAACATTACCGGTACAAAACAAGGTTTCGGTCTTCACGCCGGGTTTGGTCACGCAGTCCTACGACAATGGCAAGAAAGTGGGACTGAGATTTCGGCAAGGAATTTGATGTATCCCGTCTTTATTTCGTGAGTAAACCTAAAATAATGTCATTCTTGACGTGTTTCTTGATAAGGTCCATTTTGAACCTTGCAGGGACGACCCCAACGGTGCCGAAGAGATCCCATCCATGCCCGGAGTAAAGCGTTGGGGACTTAACAAGATTACGGAGCACTTAAAACCGATCGTGGCCAATGGACTGGGTTCTATTCTGATTTTTGGGGTCCCAAGATCCGATGTGAAGGTTGTGCAAATAATTTGCAAGAACTTTCTAAGAAATTGGATAACCTAAAAAACCTTATCTTGCGCTTTAGGACGAAACCGGAAGTGCTGCCGAAGATCCTAGGCGTTCTCCGGTGATTCCTGCGGTTCAAATGATTCGCAAAACATTCCCAGATTTGTTGGTTGCCTGTGATGTTTGTCTCTGTACTTGGACGAGTCATGGTCATTGTGGGATTATTCGGGATGGTCAATTGGATAATGAGGCGTCCATTAAGAGACTGGCAGAGATAGCGGTGGCCTTTGCGAAGGCTGGGTGTCAAGTTATTGCACCCTCGGATATGATGGATGGACGGGTACTGGCTATTAAGGGGGCGTTGAAAGGGGCGGGGTTGGGGAGATTGGTGAGGAAATGACAAACTTTTTTAGATTTTCGGAATAGTTTCGAAATGGTAGAGTTTGGGAAATCGTCTGGAACAAATTGGTAGATTTCATTCGGAAGTGATCTAACCCGTTTCAAAAACAGGTTTAATCTGCATCGTTTAAAATATGTAATAGAACTTTGAAATCTGTCAAATACAGTAATTCATAAATTGGTGGTGACGAGTTTCTCCGGGCTGTTTTTTTTTAGAAATAAACTCAGACTATGAAGGATAACTTAATTATCCAGTTGTACCTATGTAGGAATGAAATAATAGGAGCGTTTTTGTGGTTAGGTTCCAGTGTTATCCTATTCCTCCAAATTTTCTTCATGTCTCTACGGTCCATTCCGTGATGCGGCTGGGTCCGCACCATCCTTTGGGGATAGGAAGACTTATCAACTTCCCTCAGCCTCTGTGGGGCTTGCTATCAGAGCTGCGGTAAATTAAATTGATGTAAATTGAACTGTTATAAATTTATACATCTCATAATTTTTCTTCCAGGATCGAGACGTTGAAGAAGGAGCTGACATGTTGATGGTGAAACCAGGAATATTTTACCTGGACATAATTTCCAAGATCAAAGCAAGACATCCAAATCATCCACTTTTTGCGTATCAGGTAATTACTAGGAAATCATTCAAGAAATTGTATTCTTCCACCCACTCAGTGGTCATTACCGACTTTTTTACAAATTTAACTTACTCCGGGAAAAATAGAAATGTCTGCCTGTACCTAATTTATCTACTTTAGTTAGACGCATAAATATCCATCAACAACACCAACTCAGTCTAAACTTTCTCCACACACGACACTGCTAACCAGAGTAGAAGAGAAAGAAGGAGAATTCTCAAATTGTGCCACAATTGTGGGCAGACAAATTGGGAAACATCCTGCAAATGTCGAAATTCTCATGACTTTTACTTTCTCTCGTCACAATTTACTATCTGCCACTTACTCCTGTCTAAGGAGAAAGTGCACACAACTGACTGACCCGTGGAGAAAGTTTGGCAAAGTCTAAGCAAGTAATGGCTGGAATCAGAGGGTGGTAGCTTTCTGACGAGATTTCTTTGTACTCAATTTGTTTGCTATTTTTTATCAAGGATAGGATTCGCACTTTTTTTGTTAAGAATTTACCTGAAATATTTTCAGGTTTCCGGTGAATACGCAATGTTGGTACGAGGTGCAGAGGCTGGTCTGTTCAATTTGGATACGGCAATTATGGAGGCACTTCACTCTTTTCGACGAGCTGGGACGGATGTCATCATTTCCTACTTTACACCAAGGGTGTTGGAGAATTTAAGAAATCTCTGAGTTGTAAAATGAGCTGATTCATTTAAAATTTGCAGTGTTTGCAAAAATAAATGAAATGCCTTCAAGTCTGGATACATCTCCTTGCAAATTCCTCACCAGCCAAGAGTTGACTTGCATGAAATTTTGCTCTGTTCCCCCCATTTTAGCAAACATCTGCATAATTTGAAATCAAAATATTTCAAGGTTACCAACTAACCCTTGTTTTCCTCCATCTCTCCATCCTTGATCATCATAGAAGGCTTTGTATTTTATATTCACATAAAAAATTACATTATTCCTTCTTTTTTTGCTTATACTGAAATTGAAGTGCAACAAGATGAGCACATGCAACCAGAAATGTATTGTTCTTCCTGCACAATGCTTTTTGACGAGGAAAGTAGTTCCAGGATAAAAGCATGCAATTTGTTTCTTGTCTCGAAATCTTTTGGTTATGCTTCCCTGATATTTTGATGGCATGCAAGCCAACCATGCGAAGGAACTTGGTTAAAAAAGCTATTCCTTCTGAATAATAAAGGAGAGAAAGGGAGTCAAACCCGAATTTAGGTTAAGGGAGGGAGGGAATGTACCCTTGAAATGGTTTTATGGGCCTTTTCCCCGGAATTCGCAGTGAAATCGTAACAAGATAAATATTCCTTTATATTTGTACAAAGAAAGGAATCCGGGTAGAGTTGAGTGGAGAAAGTGGGAAATAAATGGTACCGGGTTTTGGCTGAAGTCCAACTAGAGCAAAAATTAGAGATGACTTAAACTAGGGCTGAGAAAGAGTTGCTATCATATGAACGTTAATTGGATGTTAAAACATGATGATAAGATTGAAATAATTAGGTTATCAAACCAATTGTGGGATGGCATTTAATTGGACTCTTAGATTTTAGCGATGGAATGGAAATAATTACAAGCTACATATTGTTTGCGACAGTGTTTTGCGACAAGAATTGGAGAGTTTTGTAAATAGTCGGGACAATTTGCAGGCCGTCCCGTAAACAGACAGGCAGCCTAATAAATCTTAAACACTAAGTCTGCAAGTGTCATCTTATTGTTGAAAGGAATTTGAGCAGAAGACGTGATAATAGTGGGTTGAAATAAGATATGGCAAAGTTCTGTTAGATAGCATTATATCATCCTTTAATTGCAGGCATCAGTTTTTGTAGATCGTTGTGCGAAAATAGAATTGCGAAATTTGATCTCGAACTAGATGAGGTTTCGTTCGGACAGACAGACAAAGAATTCACATCCGAACTTGGTAATGGGCGTTGTTTTCCGTGGAATGCAAACACCAACTTTTGTTCATGTTATGAGAATTGTTCGGCTGGAATTTTACTTTCTCTCCGAGAATCCTGGATAAAATCACTGTCAACTCTAATTCAAGTGTAAACCAGGAGCAGGAAGGTATCAAGTGTAACTTTTAATGTATTGTCGCCATCACTCATTCTTGTTCCAAGTAATAAAACAGTAGGAGTAAGAACCGAGTGCTTCTGAAATATACAACTTTCTCCAGTATTATACATCTAATAACATGTGGTGCATCTTCTAAAACAAGGTCATCCATCAATCCGTCCTTCGTCAACCTGAGAATTGATAAAGTTTCGAAATTTGAGAACGTTCCATGTTCTGAATAATACTAGTAATTGTGAACAATTCCTTCGAATCTAGATTTTGAAGTCACCAAAGGATTTTGGTGTATTCAAGAATATTAAGCCATTTCGAAGGTCATTTGTCGATTTTGTTTCCAAACTATGCTACAAATTTGCAACCTAAAAATTTGATTGCCAAATTTTCATGGATTAAATGACACCCAAAGTAAAACACGGACTTCCACTCCAGATTGAATGCAATGCTTGATTTATTCTCATGTCATTTATTACAGCCATAATTTTATTACTGAGTTGTTTTCGTTGTCTGATTTGCTTGGTTGATACATGATAACAAATTGAGATTTAGTCCCTAATGTCTACAAGTATTTGTGGAATAAGACTTGAAATTGAGAAATTGAAGCTAATTTATTATGTTATTCGATGACTTGTAAGTACACAATTCCCGTTCCTTCGTGGTATGGCTGACTATGTCTGTGCGATCTCAACTCTATTCTATGGACAAGATAAGTACAGATAAGTATTATGTTACGTAATTATGTAAGAATTAACTACTCTATTGCATAAGCCACTTGATTGAGAGTTTTGAGACTTGGATTAAGACTTAATTGTGTCTGTAATGTAAATAATGTTTTTGTAGCTAACACTTTGTTTTCGAATGAAAATCATGAAGTCGACTTAAATCATGTTTTTGACTCGAGTTTTTAAACTTGTCTAAGATATCGTTGGAGTTGTGTTGAATGAATATGTAAGTGGTAGATAAGTAATGAGATAAGGTAACTGTATTATTGTGAAGTGTATCATTATTGGAAAATCCAGGTAATTTGTGATGGTCACCCCGTGTAAACTGACAAAGGCTATGAACTGCTTATCTAAAATGCTACTAAATACAGAGTCAAGTAATTGGTCTATAACTATATTTGTCTGAAATAGTCAGAAATACCAGAACATATAAAAAATGCATAGATTGGATCCGTAAAAAAATTGTTGGTGGTCGTAAGCTGAGCTTATTTGAGAACCTTCTAACACAAATAAAATGATGAGCTGTAAGTAATTAGTTAACAATTAAAAGTCTTACTTGAAATAGCACCACATTTTAAAGTTGCTTCCCACAATTCTTCACCTTTCAAATCGTACTAATTACGAAGTTACCAAATTGTAAATACATTATTCATGAGAGTCTAATAATGTCTTGATACCTAACTGTCTTAGTAGTCTGGATAACTCTAACCTAGCTTCCTACCCTTATCCAAGATAAGTTATCTTATCTTATCTTACTTAATGTCATCCACAGCCACAGCTCACTGCATTTTACACGTGGGCACCCTACTATTCCAGGAACTAACGACACGGTCATGTTGATGATCGTGGTGTTGTAATTCCTGTGTAGGCGTCCTCGCCACCTCGATACTTCCCGTGCTAAGAGATTTCCGGAGTTGGTGAAGCTCTAGACTAGTCCGACCTCGACATTGACCTTGACCTTGAGAAGGGCTTGGGGACATTATCTCCTTATTGTTGATCGCTACACCGGCACCAATCATGGATAAGGAGGATTCTATCATTTCCACGGTTGGCAAAGACTGTCATCTCTGATTCAATCCGAGGGCTAGGGTCGAAATCATTGGGGGTCGGGAGGGTCTGTTGTCCAGAACGTTTTCCAGTTCGTTCATCACTGTTGAGGTGAGGCGTGGGATTATCTGGAGAGGAAATGGGGTTATCAATGTCATTTAAATTCAAAGTTGGCTTACTTGTAGCGCCTGCAAGAATCCGATAAGCTCCGTAGTGCTGGTGGGTCCGATAAGCAGGCCTGATGGGTCACATAGGAATAGAATATCATTTTATTATTTTTTTATAGTTTTTAACAATGGCTTTTTAACAAAGACCTACATTGTAGCGTGTCATTTTTGAGGCACCAACTAATCAACAGTTGTGCATAGGGAGCATCCATATTTTTCTGCAAGCCCCGCAATTTCTCGAGCTATCCTTTGCTGAGTTATCTTCTTTTGGTTGCTTTTACTCTCCTCAGAACAAATGGAGTGGTCACGATTCCAACCCTGGGAAAACAGTAATGGACATTTAAAGCATAACTAATTCAGCATACAACTATTTTATCTTCTAATATATTTCTTTTGGTTTAATTCGAAATTTTAAAGTATTGGCGTTATCCTGGTTAAATGCCCGGTTGCATTAAGAGTCAAGCTCTAGTTTTGGAATGGAGTGGGATTGAGTTAGAATTGGCATAAAACAAGAACTTGTCAGGCCAGCCGTGTCCTTTGGTAATGGCAAAGAATGTGAGTGAATGTGAATTGGTTAAGCTTGGGCGAGTGAAAGTAAGTTGTGCCACTTGGGCTGGACGAGTGAATCTTTGTCGTGAATTAGTAATCATGCCCAGAAATACGATACGGGTATAATGGCACCCGGGTAAATCCAGAATGTTTCTTTCTCTTCCTGTTTTTGGCCAACAAAGTGAAAGTGGTAATTTCTTGAGACGACCAAGTAAGCTTGGTCTGAGTTTGAGACTGTTGGTCTACCTTACTTGGAAAAACAAATGAAAAAGTAATTTTACCCGGGTGTAAGTTTCTGGGTTTCATCTATTTTTACAGGATTTTGGGAGGCGTATAAAAAATAACTTTGTCTCACTGGATGGTCAGTAAATCTGAGATTAAGTGGGGAGAAGGAAAAGAAAGCCGTTTCAAGTTTGGAGTGGAGGATTATTCCGGACTTTCTCCGCATCTTGCTCAAGACACGTTTTGGGCTTGTCATATTTCTTGGGAATTCGCAGTGCGATCGCCGTAGACAGGATGTCTCGTGGAACATTAGATTCGCATTCTGGGCAGATTTGAGGTATGAAATAAATTAAAAGAGATAAAAACAGCCTTGTTTCCCAGATTTTGGTGATGTTGGTTGTGAGGATAAGATATTTTTTCATGAGCGTCACGAATAGCGTAAATATTTTAGCAGTGCTTGTGGTCATGTGAATTTTTTGCGAATCAAAGTCACACCGTTAAAATTAATGGTTAGCAAATTACACACTTAAAACTTTGCATTTTCCAAGTTTTGCTTGTGATTTGAAATGCCGACAACCACAAAAAGTTTATGACTAAATTTTAACTGGAGATAGATAAACATCGTAAAATACTTGTTTTTTGGCGGATGTAAATGTGTGAAAGAAGGATTTATGTAATGGGTTACAACTCTTGCTTTAAAAACTATTATCACCAACTCCACTTAACCATACTTTGCACTAAATGGGAGACCATAAATTCTGAGATGTTTCTAAAAGTATATTATTTTTGTTAATATGTTATTGCAGTGCATACCTCTTTCCCTGATCCAGTTTCGGAATCATTCCAACTGTATTGAGACACGTACTTTTTCTACACCAAGGGAAGTTAATGGACGATAATGCATAATATTTTAAAAAACCTTTGATCTTGTAAGATTTTATTGTAAATGTTGTAAATGTTGTATAACAACCGTAGTAAACTAGCAGGACATTTATAAAAGTTACATTCCGTAATGCTTTTCTAAATACAATTTTCTAATTTAATTACCTACTGTGCATGCAGGTTGCCAATTTCAAGCAGCTAAATTATGCTAGCGAGTCATAAAATCTTGACAAGAAA
>JAAXNX010003561.1:0-10435 GCA_036491905.1 Folsomia manolachei
GTGTAATGACAACCTCTTATCTTTCCTTACGGGGTAGATTTGGCCTTTGTTCGATACAATGAAGAAGAATTCACAACACTTCCCTTGGACGTAAGTGCCAAGTGCAGTTAAAGTTTCTCAAAGATAAGACATAATTGTGAATTAAAGTTAATTGGGCTTGTCTTATCCACAGATGGTGATGGAAGCTCTTATCGGTCTGGCCTTATCAATATGGGGAGCCGCAGGGACAAAGACATTCCAAGAAATCCGGGCAGTTGAAGACCTTGCGAGTAAACCGTTCGAAAGTTTCCTACACCGACCAAATTTCATCACTTTTAATCACAGAGGAGAAAAATTATTTGGTAGAGATGAGTAGTTAATTGTTTAGTTTAATCTGTTAAAGATAAGCATCACGTTTTTTTAATAATGTCAATTTTGATAAATGAGTGAACCTTGTCTCCGTCTATCGTAATGGAATAAAAGAGAGTAATTTAATTTATTGAATATCAAAATCAGTTTATTTGCTTCACAAACAGTAAAATTAGGAAAGTATTAAAAATGGTAGTTATTAAAATTGAACAGGTAAAAGGAACACTTCTTACATCCAAGAATCTGGATAAGTTACTTATCTGAAGGAAGAGCATCTTACTTTTTTAAACGATAGTGAGTTTAGTTCGGTTTTGGTTAATACTCCAAACATTCAGTGCCTCATAGGTATCCAGACATTTATCAACCTGTTCTGCGCTGATTCCTGCGTGAGTGCATTTTTCTCGAATTTCTTTAATCGACACTGCCGTTCCGTCCTTTAATCCTCGATTAATTTGTTTCACAATTTTTGAGATTTTATCCGAGATGTTAACACTTCCGTGTTGGTATGAGGTGGATCCTGTAATTGATTAAGATTAAATGTTTTAAAAGATTTAATGATGTTAATTAATTTACCTGGTTTGATCGAATCTCGAGACTTTTCCACGAGACGAATGGCTTCGTTTACATCATCATCAATCACAACATCTGACATACGAAGTCGTGCCTAATTGTGGATATGGGAATGTTAGGTAGTAAATAGTAAAACGAGTGTAAACTGTAAGTAGTGTAAAATTCTATTGTAATTGCTTATAAGATTTCTTACAAGAGCAGTAGACAACCGCAAAATAGCCAACAGACTTCTTGGTGAGGTAAAAGTTGAGTCTTTCGCATTTCTGGCTTCAGTACGAAGTTCCACATAAGCTCCAACAAGTTTTTCACTCAATGCCGGTGGAACTGTGGGGTTATGCTTGCGACAAGCTACAATATATCGTCGCATCAGAGCCATGTCCAACGGAGTGAAAGTAGTCGGGGGCTCTTTAAGATGTTGGTGAACGTAAGCAATGTGTTTGGCCAGTCTTAAATCTTCTTGTTCGTCGGCTTTGTCCTGAAATTGAAATTGGACGAAATTAGTCGCAGGAACATATCCACTGTTTAAGCACACTTGCAATAAAAAATTTACCTGCAAAAGCCATAATATATCGAAGCGAGAAAGAAGAGCAGCCGGAAGGGCAATGTTATCTTGAATGCTTCGATTTGGGTTGTATCTTCCATACGCCGGATTTGCCGCAGCAAGAACGGAAGTCCGAGCATGAAGTGTGGTTAAAATCCCGGCCTTTGCAATGGAAATTGTTTGTTGTTCCATAACTTCGTGGAGCGCGGTACGATCCGAGTCTTGCATCTTGTCGAACTCGTCAATGCAACAAATTCCTTAATAAACCAAGAAAAGAAATAAACATTAACATTGTGAAAACAGAACGCAAGATCAGCCAGCTTAACTTATTTCTTAATTATGAATTACCTTGATCTGCCAACATGAGAGCTCCAGCCTCCAAAGTCATCATTCCAGTAACGGGATCTTTCATAATGGAAGCAGTCAACCCAACTCCAGTGCTCCCACGTCCAGAAGTAAGCTGACTTCTTGGAGCGAGTCGATCAATGTAGGACAGTAGCTGAGATTTGGCCACTCCAGGGTCTCCCATCAAGCAAATATTGACCGTACCACGAATTTTTAATCCACCAACGCTTCTTTCAACTCCGCCAACCTGTCAATTCACAATTAATTTAAAAATCACATTTAATTTTGAAACTATAAATAACTGAAGTCATGACTTACAAGTTGAAGCAACAGCGATTTCTTGACATCTTCATGTCCATACACTTCAGGAGCAATTGAGCCAGCAAGCTTCTCATAAAAATCAGCCTGACGATGGTCAACTAACTCGTCCTCAGTCAATTCTTCAACAACTTCTCCATCATCCCATTTTGAAATTGGGAGAAGGCGCTGTTGACATACAAAAACATGTTTAATACGACTTTCTTATAATTTCCCATACAATGGATGAATGCAGCATCACATACATGAGCTTCCACATAAGTATCAGTCATCAGTCCCTGAGCAATTTGAGCAAATGCAGTTGATTTTGCCAGTGGGAGGAAGACTCCAGTGATAGAAATATGATCACCAGCAGTAACTTTCCGAGTATTCTCTCCCTTGCAATGAATCGTTAAACAACGTGGAACATGGCCGGCAGGAACATCAGCACTTTGTTCTTGAATCTTGAGTTCCTGAAATACACCAAGTAGAATAGCCGTTAACTCAGTTTTCTATAAACGTCGGTCGGTCCCATCACGGTAACAAGGCTTCCCTACCTGAAATCGCACAAATTTTGAGCCCCTTGACTGTAGTTGGAGTCGACCTCCTGTCCTATTGGACTTGCAAAAATCCGAGTTGCATGAAACAATTGGAGTAAAACTTGATCCAGTCACCTAATGAAAAAGAACATTTTTATACTATTTAATTTAAAGTGGTTCGAATGCAGACTCAAATAAAATAGAGGATGACTTACAGGTTGAAATGTTTCTGCCGAGCAGGAGTCACAAGAATAGGTCGCAACGGTTAGAAGCGGTCGAACTTCTGAGGCTCGAATCACCACACCATGAACGGATACCAATTTTCCGATCTGAAATTGAGTTCAAATTGTTTATCCCTCATAAATTAAAATTCTAAGGCTCTCATATTACCTGATCAGCCCTCAAAGCCCGAAGGACAAGGGGTTTAATACTGCTCCGGGGTTTGAAATACACTTCAAATCGTCGCAACAGCTCTGGTGGGAATTGAGCCTCCACCGGAGGACGACCCACACCCTCATTATCCGGACCGTGCATTTGTTCTTCAAAAATCCGAGCAGACGTCAACCGATGGTCGATAAAGACATCGAGAGAATCCTTGTGGACGGCGTCACGAGTCCGCCACTCTGGAAGCAGCTCGGCCACAGCTTCCGATAAGATCGTGACATATCTGGCAAAAAAAAACAAGAATGCATTTAAAATAAATTCTAAATTAGCTTCCTTATCTTCCAAATTCTTACCTCTTCGTATTGGCCTCAATGTTCTGAACCAGTTTTTCCATGTCCTTATCCATGCCGGCGTCATAGCCCTCCAGGTCATCCAGATCCACGACGATGTCGACCACTTCCCGATGAGCGAGTTGGGTGAGGCGTTTCCCATACTTGTAGATTTTTCCACGCCCGTTCGGATTGGGTTGGTAAAAACCAGTGAGGAAGCTCCTCAACGATTCTAAAGGACAAAATAACAATAATTACAGCTTATCTTAGCCTTATCAATGGTTTTTAATAGAAGTCGGTTTTCTTGCCTTTGTCTTGTTCATAATCTTGGAAAGCCATGGTCTTATCTTTACCTTTCCACTTAACCTTCTCCTGCTCCTTATGGTTGGGTTACCGGCGTCGTCGATAAGCCCGGATAAGTAGTTAAATAAAAATTAAAAAGAAAAACCCAAAGAAATCAAACAAGTGACAGAGGCAAGAGCGAAAGTAATGAAAGACACCGATGACTTTGTTCCCTCGTTTTACTTTGATTGGCTGAGAGAGCCCCAACCCCGCCAAGTTTGAATCCCGTCGGTGTTTTTAACATGCGGAGAAAACATTTGGTCAGAATAATTAATTAAAGTTTTTAATTTTAATTGTTAGATTTGATTGTTGACTGAATATTGTTATTTAAATTATTGCTAATTAAGGGACAAGTAATGGACGCCGTTCAAAAACAGAACTCTGCCAAATGGGCTGCACAATAAAGTTAGGTAAGGTGAAGACAATTAAGGATTTCAAAATTTTAAATGACGCAAGTTTTCTAACTTTTACAGGAGAATTAGTTATCTGCGGCCAAGTTGATGAGGAGCAGATAAAGAAATTCAGTAATTTAGATTGGAACAAGATAACAAGTTAGATTTAGAAGAGGGACCCCAAAAGGATTGAAAATGGTGAAAGAACAATTCCGGGACCAATTGTCCAATTACAGAGTGTATGCCTGAATGATTAGCTTGTCCTATATGAAATGGATGAATAATTGAGTATCTTTGTTTTTAGGACGTCTGTCCATTTTACCGTGGGAAGTGGGGAGGAAACGGCGAGACAAGGTCATTTAAAAGTTATTGCGAAACACTTATACGAACAGGATGGAAATAGGACCCCAGTCACACATGGAGTGCTGGATAGGAGGCTGGGAACTTGTGGAAAGGATGCGAAATGCGCCACTTGTAAGGAATTTCATAAATTGCAAAAGTAAACAATTGACGATGATTTTGAAAATGAGTTGCTTCCTCTAGGTGGGAAAGGTCTCGTGGATTGTGTAGGACATTTTGGCTATGTCGACCTCGAGCTTCCAGTCTTTCATTGTGGATATTTTGGGATGATTATGAATATTTTACAGTGTGTTTGTAAAGTGTGTGAATTTTTTAGAAATGTTTCCCGAGGTTTAAGGACGTAGGCTTTATTTTGTTATTTTTTTTAGAATTGCAGTTCCTTACTACTTAAACCCAGTGATAAAGAGAGATTCCGACCTTTGATAACTCGCCCAAATTTATCCTAACCTTTCTAAAAAGGCAATAAAAAAGAGGATACTCACCTTATGCAAAAAGATGCACATTTGTCTGGAATGCAGTTCGCCAAACGGTGTCGTGAAGAAGGCTGGGATGCTGAAGATCTGTCATGATAAGTTCCGTCACGCCAAGAATGGGGAGCAAGTTAGAGATCTATCACGTAAGCTACTTGTTGGCATTAAAGTGTGACATTTAAAAAGTAATTTATGAAATTATTTCAATATGTTTAAGGCGAATTCGCATCTGCAACTGATGGAAAATACACACAACTCGATCCAACCGTGGATATTCTCAATCCTTTGGTGGCTTTAGGGATTTTTGAAAGAATTGATGTATCCGACATTGCATTTCTAATGATGGGAGTTGGCAATAATGCAGCTACTCCGAAGGATCTGATTCTGAGCCGAATTCCTGTCCCTCCAATATGCATTCGTCCCTCGGTTGTCTCCGAAATCAAGGCGGGCACAACGGAGGACGATATCACGATGAAAATCTCGGAAATTTGTTTTCTAAATGAAGTCCTAACCAAACATCGGGAGTCTGGGGGAAAAATCGAAATGATTTTAGAGGATTGGGAATTTATTCAAATGCAATGCGCTTTAGGTCAGTGAATTCGAATTTGGCCATGTCATCAATATGTAGTAGAATAATAATTTGTATTTTATTTTTAAAATCCTGCAGTAATCAACTCAGAACTCTCTGGTCTTCCACTTCAAATGGGAAAGAAAAAGTCTGGTCGCGGATTTGTTCAGAGATTAAAAGGGAAGCAGGTAGAAACTAATTTTTTAAGATATTTTGATTAAACTATAATTTTAAATGATAAGTCAGTCCTGATTTTATCTCTTCGTCTCTAAAGGGTCGATTTCGTGGAAATCTTTCTGGAAAGCGAGTTGATTTTTCTGGAAGATCTGTGATATCGCCGGATCCGAACCTGCTAATTCAGCAGGTACTAATGAAAAGAAATATTCCTCTGGCGTCTCTTCCTCTTTAATTGAATGCTTCTGTTTGTAGGTTGGCGTTCCTGTATTAATGGCAAAAATTTTGACATATCCCGAGAAAGTTACTCCCTATAATATAAAGTGGTTACGAACTCTGGTTACAAGCGGTCCTGATGACCACCCTGGTGCTAATTTCATTGAGAGTAGAGACGGTGCTGTCCGAAAATATTTAAGATATGGAGACAGGAAAAAGATGGCTTACGAACTGAAGTACGGGGATGTCGTGGAAAGACACTGTGTTGATGGTGACGTTGTCTTGTTCAATCGTCAGCCATCTCTACATCGACTGAGTATTATGTGTCATCGTGCAAAAGTTGTGGAAGGTCGTACTCTAAGGTGGGTCACAATACGGCTAACATTTCATCCTAATTTTTAAGCAATTGGCATTTAATCAACCATTAACTTCCTTCCAGGTTTAACGAATGCGTCTGTGCACCATATAACGCTGATTTTGACGGAGATGAGATGAACATTCATCTACCACAGACGGAAGAAGCGAAGGCCGAAGCTTTGACTTTGATGGCAAATGAAGTGAACCTAGTCACACCAAGAAATGGAGAACTTATCATTTCGGCAACGCAGGATTTCCTCACAGGAGCTTATCTCATTACGCTGAAGGATCAATTTTTCACGAGACCCGAAGCATTTCGAATTATTGGATGGGCTGGTGTCAATAAGCACGAGTACATTCAACTGCCTCCTCCATGTATTAGGAAACCGATGGAATTATGGAGTGGAAAACAAATCATTTCTGTTGTGTTCAGCCCCAACAAGGCTTCTAAAATTAAATTAAATCTCAGAGCTAAAGGGAAAAATTACTCCGGAAGTGCGGAAGAAATGAATCCAGAGGATACGTGTAAGATGATTTGAATAAAATTAGGATAATTATAATTTGTTTGATGTGTCCCATGAAAATATTGCAGATGTTGTGATACATAATTCTGAACTGATGGCGGGGTCCCTGGACAAGGCAACTTTGGGTTCAGGTGCTAAGGCGAATGTGTTCTATGCACTTTTAAAGGATTGGGGAAAGGTAAAGAGAAGTTTAGGAGAAGTTTAATCACTGGATTTTAACTATTTTTAATACGAACAGGATGCTTCTTGCCTCGCAATGTACCGACTGTCGAGAATCACCGCAAATTACTTAATGAATCGCGGATTTTCTATTGGAATTGGTGACGTAACTCCGGGTTTAAGGCTTGTCACACAGAAGAAGGAATTGGTTGCAACGGGCTACCGAAAATGCTTTGAAATGTTATCTAAACCTTCAGAAACACTAGAGTCTACGGAGGGTGCCGTCCTCAAGGCTTTATCCGATATACGTGACTCTGCTGGAAAGTTGTGTGTTCGAGAACTTCATAAAACTAATGCACCCCTCATCATGGCCCAATGTGGATCGAAAGGATCCTACATCAATATCTCACAAATGATTGCTTGCGTGGGTCAACAAGCCATCAATGGGAAACGAGTGCCGGATGGATTCTATCAACGTTCCTTACCCCATTTTCGACGGCATGGTAAAAGAAAGCTTTTTTATAAAGCAGATGGCATTTGCTAATTTGATCGTACTCATTTTTAAATGTATTATATTCCAGACAGAGGACCAGACGCAAAGGGTTTCGTATCCAACAGTTTCTTCACGGGATTGACCCCATCAGAATTTATATTCCACGCCATGGGAGGCCGAGAAGGTCTTGTTGACACTGCAGTCAAAACCGCAGAAACAGGTTATATGCAACGACGTCTCGTCAAAGCTCTCGAAGATCTCTGGTGTCACTACGACATGACCGTGCGTAACGCGGAGGGTCAAGTAATCCAAATGTGTTACGGTCTGGACGGCCTTGACCCCATGTTTATGGAGGGGAAGGACAAACCCGTGGATTTTGACCGGGTGTATCTCAATGTCAAAGCTCAATGCCCTGGGAGGCGTGACGTCTTCTTGTCTCAGGATCAAAAGCAGACTCGCATCGAAACTGTTGCTTCCGAAGTGAAATACGGAGAGCTAACCACTCTAGAATTTGAAACGGATATGGGAGCTTACGTAAAGAAACATCCTTTCCGATCTGAGCAGCTTATAAACTTTCTTTCAAGTTGTTGGGATAAATTTCATCGATCTCGAATGGAACCTGGGACTGCAGTTGGGGCACTGGCGGCGCAAAGTATTGGCGAACCTGGGACTCAAATGACGCTTAAAACTTTTCATTTTGCGGGTGTAGCCTCAATGAATATTACCCTGGGTGTGCCACGTATCAAGGAAATTATAAATGCTGCCAAACAGATTTCTACCCCAATCATTCAAGCCAGACTGGTGGAAGAAACGGAAAGTTTAGCGATAAGAGTTAAAAACCGACTTCAAAAGACTACTCTGAAAGAAGTTTGTGCTAAGATTGAGGAAATTGTACTTAACAATGAGTACCTGATCCTAATTCATCTGAATCCAAAGAAGATGAAGACAAGACATATTTCTCCAGAGGATGTTGTACAAAAGTTGAAGATTGCCCTGAAAGTAAAACGCTTTGATGATATTCGCGCAGTGGAGTATGTGATACTCATTTTTCCTTTGGATTCTGCCAAATCCAGTGATTACTTTGTTATGCAAAACCTTCTCAAAGTGTTGCCAAATATTGCGATTAGTGTAAGTAGTATTTTGTAATGTAAATTCATAAAGAGGAAAACTAGAAATTGTTTGAAAATCTGATGTCGTCTTTCAGGGTGTAACTGGAATAAGTCGAACAATCGTGTCCGCCGAGGACGGCACTTATAAAGTGATTGCTGAAGGAGAAAACTTTCGAGGAGTTTTAACAACACCGGGAATCTGTTTTAAGCGATCCTCCACGAATAACATTGCTCAGATTTCTAACGTTTTAGGAATTGAAGCTGCCAGGTATTTTGGTATTTAATGTCAAAGTGTCCTAATACCTTTTCGAAGAGCTGACATTTATGTTTTATTTTTAAATGATCAGGTCCAGTATCATCAGAGAAATTCAGTACACCATGGAGTCTCACGGGATGAGTGTGGATAAGAGGCACTTAACTCTGGTAGCCGATCTAATGACGTGTCGCGGCGAAGTTTTAGGCATTACTCGGCACGGCCTGGCAAAAATGAAGGAATCCGTCCTCATGTTAGCATCCTTTGAGAAGACGGCAGATCATTTATTTGAAGGTTGGTTGATTTGGCTAAAAATAAATGTTCCAATTTCCTTATTTACTCTTTTTTCTTTCAGCCGCGTATCACAGTCAAAAAGATAAAATATCTGGCATCTCCGAATCCATTATTATGGGGCTCCCTTGCACCCTGGGTAGCGGATGTATGACCGTTTTGGAGAAAACTCAACCTCATGAACCTCTCGTGGAGAGACCCCTCCTATTTGAAGACCTATGTCTGCAATATCCCAACTAATTTTGAGATATTTTGTGATATGACATCTTGATAATGAGTCAACTCGACTTATTATTGGTTCATTTTATTACCCTTGTATATTGAGACAAACTCAAATTTTAATTACTTGGATATTTTGTATCATTCCATGCAGCTTTTATGCCGTTTATTAGATGAAAATTAATATTTAATATTTTTACTATTTATTTGGCCAAATGTGATATATTGCCGATGACTTTGTCAAATAAAATTGCTCAAATAAGGTAAACTCTCAAAGTAAGTAGCACTGTTTTTCTGATCATTTTGTATTGTATTTTATTTTATGGCTATTGTCAAGAATGAGATTCCCTCTTCGATCGATAGGGCACGACATTACATTAATTACCTTAAATTACATACAATAACATACCTATATCGAGTTCGACTTGATAAATTAATTCCTAACTAATTAACTCACTCACGAATAATATGACACAACAATCATGCATGACACGTATTTTATACCGTTTGCTTGCGGTCGCACCCACACTACCAGACTTAAAAAGCTTTACTTAACAATTTCATAATTAAACATGGTGCAATAAATATTGAATATTTTTGTGATTGCAAGGTTCATTTAAAACTAATTACTATCCTAATTTTCAATATTGCATTCCATTTATTACTTTGTAAATTATAGAATAAAAAAAACAATTTATTTTAGAAATTTTGAACTAAATTGAAATGCATTTCATTAATCTGGAAAAATGACTATAGATAGACAACATATGAATATTATGGCATTTAATAAATTTCTGGAAGATCACTTACTTCCCTTTAATAGCGCAATACTAACTTCCGATAAGAATCTTATTATAAGATAATCTCCGCAATTTAATCCTATTATTGCTTGAATCGAATTACAATTATTTATTACTGTTTGATGACTCTCTAATTTTTCATTGCACTTGATGAGACTTATAAAAACTTTTAGTATGCACCTAAGCTTAGCGTCCTGTCCAAAAACATGTCCAATTAATTTTCATAGCTGCACCGTACGTAAAAGTTTTTAATTTTATTAATCTACATGTTTATAGGCAATTTAGCTGTCATTTTATTCAAGTCAATTAATTACTGGAGCTACCTACTCATTAAATGCGAGCTTGGGCTGCATTT
>JAAXNX010003562.1:0-10433 GCA_036491905.1 Folsomia manolachei
CTTGGTTTATTGCCCGTGTTGACGGCTTACAGGGTGATACTTAGTTTTTATTAATAGCCTCGTAAATTATGGGGATCGAGAAATATCATCATAAATAATATTGGGTAAATTGACAATTTTTTATGCTTTTTGTTTCACAGTTTATCGGTTCAATGGACATTCCTCTTAGCCAGCAAGGTGTCAAAGCAATTTGCAAAACAATAATTCAGAATGATCATTTTGACCTACTGCTGTTTAAATATTTTTGATTGTTTAACCATATTTAAAGTATTTGAATCAATTAGACACCTTTTGGGGGCGTATCGGGTAAATAGACACGAGACAGACAGACACACAAACATGACAATTACATAAGCTCGGGCTAAGAATAGAAATAAATCCACATAATCCTGAAACTACCCACCTTTTTTGCCTTTCTCTTCCTGAGTGTGGTTTTGATCCCGTTCACACTTATTGTCACCGTCACCTTCTTTTTCTTTATTCCCTTTTGTTTGAACTCGAACTGGAAGAAAAAAATAAAGATAAAAAACAAATAATTTATTGCCATTGTATTGAACGTTATCGATAAGCAAAAACTCCCTAAAATTCTCTTACCCGAACACGTCTCATGGCAGCCACAATTTCGACACGACTCGTCGGCCGAGGAATGTCCATTGAACCGATAAACTGTGAAACAAAAAGCATAAAAAATTGTCAATTTACCCAATATTATTATTTATGATGATATTTCTCGATCCCCATAATTTACGAGGCTATTAATAAAAACTAAGTATCACCCTGTAAGCCGTCAACACGGGCAATAAACCAAGAAAATTTGGGTTAAATTTAGTAGAATCCTGAATTATGAGAGTCTGTGGTGGGTGGTGGCGTGGAAGTGGAAAAGGACATGAAATGAGAAAAATTAATGAAAATATGGAACGCTTATTAGGCTAGTAAACGTTTAAAATCACAAACAGATGTTGGATTAGATCCCCGTTTTTAGGGTTTAAACACATTTACAAAGTTTTTCTTTCATTCACTGTATTTTCGTTTGATCATTTTTCTTTGAACGGAACTTTGCTCAATTCTCACATCACCGAGTTTCAAAAAAGTACTCAAATTTACTTTAAACAAATAGTTTCAAGAATCCCTTTCACAAGAAACTGTGTATTGAATGAATAAGCAAGCATTCCTCAACTTGTCATCGCACTTCTCTTTTACATTTTCATCCCACTGGTAATAAAATGCAAGGTATTTATTGATTTAAAGGTAAACAAATCATAAAAATTTAGTCGTTAAATAGAAAAGTGGCCATAGTACAGAAAGCTATAAGTTCATAATTAAGTGGAAATGAATGGATTGGAGTCTTATTGCAGACGTCAAATCAAACTATTTAAATGCAATTACGAATGAATTATTACATCATCATTTTCAATGCAGCTCAGCCCTGTTTACAGATAAATGCGTAGAACAAATAAACATAGGAGTAAATTTGAATAAAGTCTAAAGTTGGAGAATGCATGGACCAGTTAATATTTATAGTATCTGGCGGATGAGTCATCCGTCTGCCAATAGGGCGACAACTGGCGCAGGTGAAATTCTAAGAAACAAAGTGCATACAAACGCCAGTCGTTTATTATGTACATAAAAAATGCAGCGGTACTTTTTCATTACCAATTGCCACTCGTTGCCATTGTCATTGATATGATGTTCAGCTGCAATTGGTGCAGGTGTCAGTAGGTAAATATGCGTAATTGTAATTTATACGTTCAATCCGATCTGTCTCATTTTCCATTTAACAAAGCAAACGTATTAAAATAGTAGTCGTCCCATTCAAATGATAATGTGTAATAATAACTGTTTGTTTACATGCTTAACTGCTTGTTTAGTTTCAGTTTGCACGAGTCAAATTAAACAACTGCTTCGGAAATGTGCACTGCACGTGTTTTCATATGAGTGTTTGAATATTATATCGGTGTTAGGTCGGCTATAAAACATGATCCCCAGATTTCAAGTTATCTCCATTTTATGGAAGATTAACTTTGGCTTTAGCTTTACTTTTACCTCCTGGGAGGGATAATATGTTTATGCAAAGCTGTGGGGTTGTTTTAACTTTATTTATTTGGTTGCACCTGTTTCCAGCCGGTCTCCTGATGGTGGGTTAGTGTAAAATAAATGCCAGACGACAACAAAATTTAGTAGATGTCAATGAATGGACTCTGAGAGGTGTCACACATTGTCAACTTATAGGGTGTCCCTTACACTGAGGAGTGATTAAAAACTGCATTTGACAGTATAAAACAGTTTGTCCTTTCTTTTATTCTGGACTCATATCATTTCTCTGTTCGTATGTTAAGACTAAGACCATTAACCATCAACTAACGGGTCGTTTCATTGCGAAGCTGGCACTAAAAATGACACATTTAATTGATCAATGGTTACTGTTATTGTCCCCACTTCCTCATACTGCTAGGATTTCAAAGGTATTTACGCTTTTATTGTGTTTTGGAAGGCATTTCGGGTATTTCCGACAAAAATTCCCTTAAAACTATGCTTCACAGTCACCTGTAAAGTAGAGTAAACATTAATTTAGCACAGTCACGCTTTCAGTAAGTAATGGTGACACCTAACATATTCACCAGCTAATTATGCTTGGTTAGTACATATTTACACTTCGGGTAGTTCTGTCGGTTTTCAGTGATGCATGAGTACTTCAAAGTGTTGGTGAGATACTGATACTAAAAACTGTACAAACATTCACCTACTTTCAGACAGTTTTACTGTAAGCATGTATATTTAACCGACTTCAAGTCCGGTTAGGAAATGACTAATTTTCTCAATTGTAAATTCAATAATTAGCTTTGCACCGTTCTAAACGAATTGATGGGTGGTTTCCGCTTCAAAGAAAGTTGTGAAATACGGATAGATTTCATCCGGCTGGTGGGATTATACGCGGAAATGAGTGACACCAGGTGACCACGCCAAATAAAATAAATTTAGAATTTTCCTCCCTAATCATTACTTTATCAGGGATGAAATTATTTTTAGTATTACATGATTGTGATTGTTACTTCACTTTTGATTTATCATTTCCAATATTTGAAACAATGTCCACCCACTAAAAACAATTAGCACCAATCAGGTAGTCGTGGCCGTATATTCAAATTAAGAGTGACAGTATTTATGCATCGTTCACCATTTATTCGCAACCCGTACACCTGCAATTTGCATTATGCAAATAGTTTTCGAGTACTTGGGAATTGCATTAGAATAACAAATTTGCTAAATGACCGACAACAATAAGCAAATATTATAAATCATTTGCTTCAATATGCACCCTGCAATTTATTGCTGACCAATGTTTACAAGATTGTATAATGTGCAGAAATAACCTCGGAATTTTTTTATCCATGTAAAAATTTGTTGCTTCGTCATTGGCAATTATGCGAATGGGTTGGGCTTAACGTTGGCTACAATATAGAAATTAATGTCTGATTCTGAGACTGAATGCCTCTCTGAGAATCGAGGTAAATGACAATTATGCAGCTTGAGTTATTATGGCCATAAAATAATGTATTGAATTTTCATGTTCAACCATTTTTATAGCAGTCGAAGAACATCCTACTAAATCTTTTTCGTCGAATCGTGCGTCCAACCAATTCCAACAAAAATATAATCCCTGAATTATTCCTAGCTTCTGTAACTGATAGGAAAATTGCCTAATTTGCCACAACAAAACCCAAATAACCATGAACAAATTATACATTGCCACAATTCCCGTCTCCTAGCTGCACTATACTTCTGACTTTGACACACCACACCAAATTATTGATGTGACGGAATTGCAGTCCAACCAAACCAAACCCAAACTAAAATAATTACAACAAAACAAAATAAAACCCTTCCATTCTCATCGTGGGATATAAATTGAGCAAATTGACATCTATCCAAGAACCACACGACATGACACCGCAACAAAACAAAATACATTGTCAAAGAGTTTCGGCTTTTCCAGCCCAAACATTCATTCTGGATATCGACATTTCGGCAATAAAAGTGCGAGGAGAACAGAATAAGTTTAAGAGACATGGGAAAACATGTTTTCTATACTTTTCTACGTGACACGAAAACCACATTAGCCAGCAAATTCTCTAAAACTTTTGCTAGTCCATGCACGCCCTGTCTGCATGTTCAAGGAATGTTATGTCATGTTATTCTCTGTCTATAATCTGAACAGACCACGGAATACGCTGACTTTTTGCTTTACCAACCAGGCAGATACTGATGAACTTCATTCACCAAACCGGAACGAAATTGTTTGAGTTTGTTATGTAATCAAAATACAATGGGAGCAAAGTGGTAGTTTTTTGGTGGTGTGGTGTGACTAGCGTGGTAAACTTGACTCAGTTACGTTTGCTTTTATAGGTTGGAAACGGAAGGATGGTTCGTGGACTTGATATGATTAACAAGCATTTTTTCTCGTCCAGCAACTTGGTTTGGCATTGAATTTGGATTGCATTGTGTCTAGGAAAGGGTTGCTACTCCATAATTACGCATGTTTTGACATTGCCTACTTCTAGCAGGAAAATGAGTCCGGATGGAAATGAAAATGACACTGAAAATGGACTGCCCATAATTTTAATTTCCGGAACATCCGTCTGGAACGAAGGTGGAAGTAGGAAGGATGGTTCGTGGACTTGATATGATTAACAAGCATTTTTTCTCGTCCAGCAACTTGGTTTGGCATTGAATTTGGATTGCATTGTGTCTAGGAAAGGGTTGCTGCTCCATAATTACGCATGTTTTGACATTGTCTACTTCTAGCAGGAAAATGAGTCCGGATGGAAATGAAAATGACACTGAAAATGGGCTGCCCATAATTTTAATTTCCGGAACATCCGTCTGGAACGAAGGTGGAAGTAGGATGTTTTTTTTACCGAAAAAATAGTATGCCTCGTTTTCTTCCCGGTTCAACTCACCGACACTTAATTACAGTCAAGAAATAAGGAAAAGTGTGAGAATGCAGCTGTTCCTTCCGGACTGCAGTAAGTTTTCGTTCCAGTTCGTGAGAGATGGCTGCAGATGGGGAATGATAACAATGAGAAAGATTAAGGATGAGTTGGATAATTTACAAATTTTGCAAAAAAGTACCTCGTTTAAAAGTAAAATACCGTAATTTGCTCGTCATTTTGGAAAAAGCATCACTTTAAAATAAAGATGTGTGCAAAGTTCACTTTCTCGTGATCATATATCCCTTTTCTGCAGATATCATATCATCACGTCGTTATTCCGAATCAGCCATACCGTCAAAAGAGCTCAGCGTAATGGTGGTTGCACGAATAAAAGTAAACTTGAAATAAAACCTCATCTCATCTCTCGATTTTTGCACAACCATCTGCAAATTCTTTTTCAACTATGGTTTGTTTTCTGGCATAAAAAGTTGTGAATCCCACCCTAATCCACTTCTTTGTGGGATGCATAGAATTCTTTTCTCTTTCATGCATACAATTATCATCATTATATTTTGCCGTGGTGAGCGTATTAACTAAAAAACATATAAGGGAAAGAACTGAACCAACAGGTACCTACATATATGTTGGTAGCTAGAGTGTCCATATTGCAATTTGTGACTTGCAATCAACTACACCGGCTCCGTCTCTGTTATTCAAGATTACTACCTGGCTCCGTATTTTTGTAATACAACGTATAGTGCAGCTCATTCAGCCCGAGCTAGTGAATGACATATCGGCCATTATCATAGGTATTAATTGCGGAAGGATGGTATATGTTTACTTTGATTGCATGAGATTTGTTCCATTTTCGTAATTCCATAATTTCGCGTGGTTTCAATGTGCAAAACTTGAAGTAAATATCATAATCGTAAAGTTTGCATAACATTTATCTCGGATAAGCAGACAGTCAAGTATGATGAGTGCATAAACTCTGGATCTAAGATCTCAAACTAAAAAAGGCAGAACAAGAAACTGGCAAATCTGGCTGGCTAGCTGGGAGGTTGGATCGGATTGCATTTGGAATTCTTGGACGTGAAACTATTTGAGAACTTGGAGCTCTAACGACTTGCTTTGATTTACTCTTTTCCTCCGGGCATGGATGGAATCCTTTTTAATGAAACTACGAGTTGGAAGTAAAACTAACAATCCACCAACCACTAGCTAAAGAAACCTGAAAAACCACCCGCGGTCAATTATCTCACACTCTGCAAAGAATCCACAGACACCAACTTACGAGACCTCGAATGAATTCTGCACAAAGAAGAAGTAAACTCTTATTTATCTCCATTTCCACGCAATTAAAGAAAGCACAGTTTGCGGAAATCCGATAAAAAATCCGTGGCAAAATTCTACACCCATACCAAACTCTACCTCGAATATGGAAGATGCCTTGCAAAAACTGCAATTAAATAGAAACTACACACCAATTCCCATCCCATGCTCTAAAATCCAAATGCTCAACTGACACGAGATTAATATTTGCTCATTTATGAATGAAAAAATGCCGCATGTGCTCAACCACATACTTGTGATGATATCGTGCTCTTCAAAGCGTAAAATTAGCTCTTGCCTTTATGACGCAATTTTTACGAGGCAGAGTAAAATCGTAAATTGCAAGTGTTCCATAAACCATATGAAGAGAAACATAAACNTCGTGCTCTTCAAAGCGTAAAATTAGCTCTTGCCTTTATGACGCAATTTTTACGAGGCAGAGTAAAATCGTAAATTGCAAGTGTTCCATAAACCATATGAAGAGAAACATAAACATAATTGGCATTCATCATTTCTTTCCATGACAAAGTGTATCAAACTTGTGCAATTTTCTTTGGAATTTTTAATGAGATTTACGACTCCCCTCATAAATAACGGAAATTCAGTCACTGAATAAAAAACCAGGCTAATTTCTTACCTTGCAATTAAATTGTATCCCATTTTGAAAGGCCTCGTCCGGAAGTAGTGGCACTCTCGTGTCCAAGTCGTCACTTTGCACCAAATTGTACTGGGATTGACCCCGACCTCCACTATTTCTGGAGGGCATCTTGAACCAAGTTCTGTTTCACTCAAAAGGACCAAACTTTTTCTGACACGTTCTCACAAACAAGTTACAAAGTCCTCCAACATTTCCAGAAAAATGAGAAAGAACTTGTTTCTGGTGGAGTCACTATCAAAGCACGCCGGGTTCGGTTGTTGGACAATGACTGACTCCTTGGGATTGATTTGGTGTCAACTACGCCAACAAAGGTGAGTCATGATTTTTGGCGTGGTGAGGTGACCAATACTTGAGTGTCCTTGTTGCGATTGTGTGAGTAGATTGGTTTGTGGGTTGGACACCTTTACTGTCACTTACATCCTTGAATTACTTCGCTGTGTATTCCCGTAACAATCTAGCCAGATTATTTTCTAGAATATAATTTTACTCCCAATTTTATCGAATCCTTGCCAGTCAAACAGGTGATGGAGCAATTAACAGCCCGTGGTTACGTTGTGATGGGAAAGTAGTAATTATTAGCCAAAGGTATTTGCAAATTTCACAGGTAAGGTGAAACCAAGTATACTTTGCTCGCGTGTCGAGTCCTCTTCTGACTCACAAATGCCGATGGAATGAATACTTGAATAAGTAGGCTGTTGCTTTTCGCATGCAACTCAGGCCTACTTAATATTGCTGAAATTGAAATTGTTAATGTCAACTAAACTGCCGAGTTAACTATATTATTGTGTCAGGTAGTCACGCGAAAATAAAACTTGTGTTATTCACAACTTCCTCAATTCCAATCTTTAAAGCTTCTCCTTTCAATCCACAAGTTTGCACTGATCGGAAAATCCAATTTGGACCCAATACTGATTGAAAGTATCGGAACAAAATCCCGATAAATTGGCAATATCCTCTTCTTCCTACGTCTGTTTTTTTCCCTGGTCTGACGCCAATGAAGAACTTGACACTGTTTTATTTTCATTTAATCGGATCACCAATTCGTCATTTTCGATCTGGAACACGACAAGTTTTAGTACTTTGCTTTTTTCTTTGTGTCGTGGCATCCAGCCAACAGGGTCACTTGCTCTGAATTTAATGGCATTCTACGATACACCAACCATTCTCCGTCTGCTCAAGTTCCGAGGAAAAATTGGCAGGTTGAATACCCAGCTTTGGCTGGGACTTTTTTTATTTTTGGGACCCGTTCAATTCCACAACTAAACTTTAACTGTGGACGGAGGCGGACTTTTTTATTTTGATTTGACTTCTTTCTTATGATATCGATTCCACAAATCCCAAGATTTGTCTGACATAACAAAACTTATTATCTGGATCTACTAGTAACTTCAATTGCGATGCGAGTGCCTGCCTAGTGGTGAGTCATTTCTATTTATTAGTTGGATATTTATTTACTTCCTAGGCGAATGTGATACTATCAAATGTACTGATTTTAATACAATAATCGAACTCGAGTGGTTGGCAGAGTTAGTTAAGTAAAAAAACTGATTTTTTTACACGGTGTGCACACCACTATGCCTAGACTACCGTGAATCTACCTCACTCGACGTCGACTCATCTAACATCCGACTGAATGTGAATACTTGTAAAAAACGTGGTTGCTTAGATGGATGGGGTTGAAAATGATGATGGTTCCGTGATTAAAGATAATTTGAAAGAGGAGTCTTCATCCAGGATGGGAAGAATTTCAAAGTTTAAGTCGACATCCTAATAAATCTTTGGTAAAGTTTGGATAACTTCGGCAAACTTTTACAAACTTCTCAACAACCCACCAAAGTCTTTGGTTGTCACCACCATCACCAACAT
Source organism: Folsomia manolachei (assembly GCA_036491905.1). Taxonomy (NCBI): domain Eukaryota; kingdom Metazoa; phylum Arthropoda; class Collembola; order Entomobryomorpha; family Isotomidae; genus Folsomia; species Folsomia manolachei. Next base: position 8,788 of record JAAXNX010003562.1, read on the forward strand.
AACTAATAGCTGAACCCTAAAGTAACCACCTATCTATACAATAGTACCTCCAACCAAACCAGGTAAAGGGTTGAAACACCTTGGCTTCTTGCAACCCTACCAAATAGCTTCAACACAATCACAACAAAACTTTACCTGGGTTCAGTGTTGATATGGTTTCTTGCCCAACTAGCTTGTGGTCGGTATGCATAGAATCTACGAGGATGTATTGTTACACACTGCGTGTAATATCAACAGGAGAGTATTGTTCTTCCTGCCTATGCTTCCATTTCCCTTAGTTGAGTAAAACACTGCAATTTCAATTCAGCCTCCGGGTTCACTGTTACTCCTACAGTGTTGTTTTGCTATTAGTTCTGTCCAACTTCAAGGTTCGGATGCCCTTCACTTTCCATTTCCAAAGAAAACTGCTTTCACTTTAGTCTGCGCACATGGAAATGGATGGACGGATCAGGTGGCGAGTTGAGAAAAGAAGGAAATGAAAATGGAAATTTGCAAAAGTTTCCATCTCCAAAGGGAATCCGAACTCTATTCTTTTCGCCACTTGTTTTTACCAGAAAGCAAACAGTAGCCTATACCAGAGTTTGGAGGAAACCAACCAAACTCAACTAAACCAATTCTCCGAGTTTTCCTTAGTCGGTGTCGGAGCCAAACCAAACCATGAAACATTAACTATTTACCATAGCATGGCATGAGCAGCACAACTTGGGTTGAATCTGGAAAAGCCGGAAGAATGGAGCGGAATCGGATAGGATGAGGAATGAAAAGCATGAAGAAAGAGAGAAAATCTATAAGAAGTTGAAATCCTATTACTCTAACCATTTTGGTTGCGGCATTATTTTGTCGTTGGTGAAGCTACAAAAGGCTACATCTTTCTGAATTGAAGCCTCCAGCTTATTTTGGAAACTAGTCTTGGTCTGGAACATTTGCATGACTGACGCTCATATCGTGGCTCGGGTATTGGGAATTTTATCGTGTAACGGGAAGAAAATCATTTCACAATTTGATGCCAGTTTATGCTACATCATAGGCTGGATAATGTTATGCAAATCAAAAGCAATATTCAACAAGAAAATTCTTCAAAGATGAGTGACGGCCGATTGGGAATGCATCTTGGGTTGAGAGACTCAGTCAGTTTGGTTGATTGTCTGATTTATTGATTCCTTATCTGGAAGAATATTAGAAAGGTTTAACCTTCGATATGAATGTCAAATGCATAGCAGGGCACGTGCAATTTTCCATTTAACTGTATCGCAACATATTCTTAGTTTATTACTATTCTTATTATTACACACTGTTTACCTTACATTAATTGATGGAGGTGATAGAAGGGAATATTGGCATAATCAATTAAACCCATTTCCTATTTATTTGACTATTTCTTTACCCAGTATTCGCCAAACAGAAAGAAATCCTTGCCAAACAGACACTCGTGTAATCTCTTCTTTGCATGAAAAAACGTATGCACATCATTTTCTACATAGTGTATTACTTTTGTTAAATTAATGAACACAAGTATTTGCAACTTTCTCAGGAATTAATATTTGCCAGACGGGGCAATAAAAATGAAATTGGATCTTTTTTACACCTAAATTAAGACATTAGCCTGGAAAAGAGTTGATGTAGCACTATAACAGTAAGAAAGCGTC
>JAAXNX010003563.1:0-10432 GCA_036491905.1 Folsomia manolachei
TGGGATGTTAAAACTTTATACAATTCAATCTCTGTTTCTCTTTGTCTGAAGGCCAAACCTGATAAATTCCAAAATGAATTTAATTAAAAATTAAAAATCAAATTTTAAAGGGTTAAAAATTACTCACCCTCAAGGACAATTGTGGCTGCACCTGAGAAAATATTGAAAACAAATTTAGCACGCACAAATGGTGATTAATGTCGAAATGAGAATACATGCTTAGTATTTTCCATATACCTGCAGCCATACACCCAATGGTAAAGAGTAGGGCTGCCTGAATCAGAGTAAAATTTCCATGATGAGCTATCAAAGGTATGGTCGACCGGGTCTGATTCACAAACGAGGTCAAAAAATTATAAGCACTGTTCTCGATGTTGGCGACGTCCGGTTTATCTCCATCCAATCCTTCGCCGGTGGGTTTAGAAAAGTTGAAGGTGGGTTTGTTAATATTTCCAAATGCATCCTTAATTTTATCCCCCATTCCCATCATCATGGTATTCATGAAACGGTCGGATTCCGAGTCCCATGATTGAATTTGCACAGTTGGTCTAGAGAAGAATGAATTTAGGAGTTCAAATGTTGGATTGGGGCTTCAGGGAATGTTTCAAACATAAAATACCTGATAATTATGAAGTAAATCAAAATCGGAAGTGACGCAATAAGCTTGAGAAATAGATTCATGATGAACCTCAACACTTTGCGTCTAAATCTACGTTACGATGCGTAAACTAATCAAGATGCTAAAGTGACGAGAAATTACTAGTAACATTGTACCGAAGGTGACCTCTACACACCACGAAATACTTAACCCAGATCTTCTTCTACATTTAAAAAAGTAGTACAATGACCACGGTAGATGTTTACCGTAATTTGAAAAAGAATTATGTAGATTTATTATTAATGAGCCATTTTCCCTGTTGAAAATAAATAAGAAATGCCTTGAAATTGCTTTATTTGTACCCGGGGGCAAAAATTAGAATTTGCAGAGGTCGGTGACAGAATTAGATAAAAATGTTGAAATAGACAACACAAATCATGCTTTTGCTGATTTGAATGTCCCAAGAAAACAATTAGTCCAATTTTCTGTGAAACAAGAGAAATGCGAAACAAGAGATTCTTTATTCTCAAATCTGAGTACAGAATGCAATGGCTCTACTTCATAGAATGGCTCCGCATCCGCGATTGCATAATGAGATGAATCTAATATTCCCAGGTATGCAAGTGAAACTAAAACTACCTGTTGTTAATACGGTACAGGTATTTCTCAACTAGCAGCTGTAGACTACAAACTAATCTTCTGATCTCATTTTAAGACAGGATATTTATTTGCAGATTGTAATTTAAATAGCAAATAAATTTTAAAAATAATTTAATAAATAAATAAAGAGTGACAAATTCATAAAACATCAAATCCAGCACAAAGTAAGTTTAGTCTGTTTTATAATAATTCATCGTATATTACTAATCTATTTTTACCCGTAAAATGAACATGTACAGTGAAATTTTTTAAACAAAACTGGGTCACTGAACGATTTACTCGGCCTGCTCTTGCAATTAGTCCTCCTATTACAGTGGGTACTACTTTAATATAATACTTGGCGAACTTACATTTATTTGAAGTACTATAATTATGTAAAACTAGAATAATTTGTATTCCACACCGGGTACCCATCCTCAACAATCTTCTTCATAACAGTTTTTGACATTTCTCCCTCTCAGAGGTCGAGGAAGGTATAACCTCTGTTTAACTCGGAATCCAAAGTCAAAAATACATCCATTGAATCCTTTGTGCATTGGAAGGTCGTGGGGCAGCCCTTCAAACCGAAAGGCTTCATGACCTCCGAGATAAATTTCGTTGACATTTAATCTGTGGAAAGGGCCAGGACTTTTACCCGAAGTATTCCTCATCCCATCCACCTTAATCCAGGCTTTCCTTCCGGATCTTCCAGCAAACAAGGTGTGTACTTGAATCCGCTTATCTATTCGACTTGGAGAGATAATCCTCTGAGTACCAGATCCCAGGTTCCAAGTGAGACCTACATATCCTTGAATGTACGTTATGGCAAAAAAATCAGAAACTTTTTGGTTCCCTGGACCAATTTCATTGTTATCATTGCTGTTGCCAGTCTCTAAAAGGTCTTCATCTTGTAGAGAGCCTCCTTCCTTTAATAGTTCGGCTAGAGCGTCTAAATCATCCCGATTAGAAAGTGTGGATGATGTCAAGCCCACGTGAGAGTAGCCAGAGTAAAGTAATAGTGCTATTTGTGAATAATTTCGGATTACAAAATGAAGTTTAAGCTGAACCCAATCTGCAAACCGAGGAATTTGTTCGTAGGTAATGTACGCAGAGTAATCAAATCCTATGGGATTAAAAGAAGGTTTCGTAAGATTTAGACTGGCTTGGCACTGCTTCCCAGTGTAGCCAAGCGAACAAAGGCATCGAGGTTGAGGAGAAGTGGTAATTTCTGTAGAGTTGGAAATTTTAATTTCATTCGTTTCTTCAATAATACAATTTGCTCCGTTTTGGCAAGGGTTTGTATCGCAAACTCGAACTTGACACCTAGATCCTTGATATCCTGGATTGCAAATGCATTCCCAAAATGGATATTGATTTGAGGGAATGCACTTTGAATTCTGACATGGATTCGTGACACATCCAAAAGCAGAACATTCGCTAATTTGCTGTCCATTTACGGCATCTAAGAAAAGATCTTTGCTTTCTTCATTGATTTCAAGGCTATAGCTGCAACCTCGAAGGCCTGGCATTATGCTGATGAGATCATCACTTTTCTTTGCATGCTCATTGTTTGCGTCGGCTCCTCCCAAATAAATGGCAGAATTTTCATAAGGCTCATTGCGTCCCACAATTTGTTCCCCTCTCATTATGAAGGAATGGTTCACTTTAACTTGTCCGATGCAGTGGACCTGGGTTTCATTACGTATGGGATGAACAACCATTTCCATACTAAACTCGAGAGTAAAATTTTTTCCATTGTCCACCCTTTGTCTTGTCTCTACAAAATGCATGGACTGCTCCCCACAGGAAAAATGAATGGCAACATGACCACCCTGAGTGAATATTAAGGCATAAAGACGGCTCTTTGAGTTGACCGTGTAAAATAGTAAGATCGCATCCGGGGCATTGGTAGCTAGCCGAGTTTTGACATTAATTCTGCTCATGGAATCATTTGGCACTTTATACTCTAAAAAGGAGTTTCCGGTGAAAGACACTGTTTTAAATCTTTTTCTCGGAGTTTCGCATCTCTCTCCAGAGAATTTAAAGGAACAAATGCAAATCGGTTGAATGGAGTCGGAAATGCATTTACCGTCATTGCTACAAAAATTATGACATGGATCCTCCGCCTGGGAACTGTTGGCTGTGTGCGAGGGAGGAGGACTTGGGCTGGAATATATTAAAGATGGCTCCGGTGTTGTGAGATAGTTTGACGAAGGCGTTGGTTCAAGGGTTCCAGTTGGCTTCAGGGAAGGAAAATATGAGTGAGAGGAAACTTCGACACTGATAGTCTCTGCCATAATTGATATGTCAGTTGATGGCAATAGCAAAGAAATGGCATCAACATCGCTAACTGTTGTTTTAGTAGCGAAGTCAAGTGACATTGAAGAGGAAGGAATACTGAATACGCCGTCTGACAGACTGACTAGTGGCTGCGTGTGGTTTACCGACATGGTTGGTGTTACAAAATTGGGCGAAATTAACGAGCCTGGAAGGGTGTCTGAAAATTGTGACAACTGTTCAGTACTGGGTAACAAAGCAGTTGATAAGTTGGTGGCCGGTAGTTGTGTAGAAATAAGAAATGTAGAATACTGATATCCCGATTCCAACTCAACAGTAGAAAACTCGTAAGAAATTGTTGGCTCTGTTGCTACATCAGTAGAAATAAGATCAGTAATAATAGTCGGCATTGTTTGGGTAAACAATACTATTTCCGTCATATTATTGTTAGAGGGAGCTGTTTGTGAGATGGATGCTGTTTGAGCAGGTTGCAGAATACTTTGTAAGCTCCCCGAGGCAGTGGAAAAAATATTAGTGATCAGACTTTCTCCATTTTCACCCTGAAGTTTTGAAGTTGTTATGCTTGAATCTGGGTCCACATCAGGTAGTTTCAATGAAATGGATGATGTCAACCATGCCGAATGTAAATCTCCAGGAGTTATTGATCCAAATGCGGGTGGCGTCAGGACTCCTTCCGATATCAATAATGATTCAGTTCCCTCTGATGTTGGTGGCCAGGTTGAAACTGGAGTTGGAAATAAGCTCATAAATGATGAAGGCGAGATTGGGACTGACACTTCGCTACCTTCCAAAGAAACTGATGGTTCAATCCCCGGAATTGTTGTGGAGGATTCCATTGGGGAAATAGCTGTGCTGGACATTGGAAAGGGTTTTGCGGAATCAATTGTGAACTTTGATTCTGACGAGAAAGCTAGTTCGGATGCCCTTGATAACAAAATTGTTCCACTTCCAGAAATAATGATGGTTGGAGTCTCTACTTCCTCGACGGTTACTGATGAAAACGGTGTAAGTAGGAGTGTTGATGCTTGAATACCACTTGCCAGCTCAGATTGTGCTTGAAATTTGGTCGACTCGTTGTTGAAGGAGAAAGTTGTTGCTGGATATGGCCAAATTTCTGAGGGGCGAGTAATTGTTTCATTATTCTGGCAAGCAGGTTCCGTCATGTTTTCCGCGGTACATTGACATGCAGGGCCGAAGAAATTTGGAGGGCATGAGCATGAAAATGCACCAACACCTGAGTTGAAAGAAATATAAGTATTACACTATTAGCAAATGAGTACATATATGTAATAGTCCAAAATAAATCCTGCAAAAACATACCGTCAATGCAAGTCCCACCATTGTGGCATCTATAATTCAGAATACAAGATAAAATAGATAAATACATTTTGTAATAGTATGCCGCAAAAGACAAATAGATACGTAGGAAAACAAACCTAGGTGCAGGGCTGCAGTCATCATATTTAAACTCACAGAAATCGCCTGAAATATGCAGTTCACACGTATTGTGACAAAGTTATACATCACTACAGACTGGTTCATGACATTATTAATATTTTATTACCTCCAAAGTCAGGCACACAATAACATGTCTTTTTCGCCACATTTTCGTCCTCGTGTAAACAGAAAGCACCGTTTCTGAAAATAGAAAATTAAGATGATCACTTCTTTACTTAATTGCCATAATTTGTTTCATTTGCTAATTACTCACTTGCAAGGATTAACTTCGCAAATTTTTAATTTCTTTTCGCAACCCTTGCCAGCATATCCTGAATTTATTTGATCAGATTATGTACATTAGAGTCAGAAAAAAATTTGAACGTCCTTAAATTTTAATTCCTACTCACCAAACGGACAAGCACAAGCAAAATCATTTAATTTGTTGACACATATTGCTCCATTATGGCATCTAAAATTTTAAAAACATTTCATTAAAAGTCATAATAAGCATTAACTGAGTTACAAAGTTTTGTGTTTGTCTTTATTTTATTACGGAGAAGATTCACAATTGTCTATTTGATTTTGGCATATTTCTCCGTCCCATCCAGGCGGACATTGGCATTGAAACTTGTCTCCAAGTCCATCATTGCAGACTCCTCCGTTGAGACAGGCATTGTCCGTTGTGTTGCAGATGCTTATGTCCACCTCACATTGTGCACCTATTAGTTTTTTAATCATTTCAGTAATCATTGCACTGGTTCATACCGTACTGCGTGACTTTAAAATAACAATAATTACCTACAAATCCAGGTTCGCAGATACAGGAAATGGTTTCATTTCCATAACTTGAGTCAATCTTACATGATCCATTGTTTTGACAGTCACAAGCGGATAAATCATGTTCGCAAAGTGCTCCTGTAAAACGAAAGCAATCTTTCTGTATTCAAATTCCAGCAAAGGTGATGAGAAGAGTGCTCATCTTTATATTACGCGTAGAAAATACCTTGAATTAAAATGAATAGAAATAAAACAAAATAAGGGCTGATTTTGAACATGAGGAAACCAACTTGCAATCGCCGCAGCCGTAAATAACAAACTTATGTCCGAATTACTAAATCTACATTTCGAAGCCCCGGTTTAACTATTCAGATCACGAAAACAGTTTCCTTTCACGCATTTTCTTTTACACTGGCGTAACTGCGTCCTTCTCTCGAGCTCCTGTTTTAAAACTGAACCCTCAAAAATAATTCAGAGGGTTGATAAATAACTACCACTGGTTGGAAACCGATTTGCAAGTGCAGGTAGGTATTTTAGGGTGGTCTGTTTTGTAGATAAACGTTCGATACAGAAGGGGAGGAAAATTAAGGGATGAAAGGGTTGCACAACGGTTGCTTTCACTCTTGATAACTTATTTACTTGTTTCCGGGTTTGTTTTTCAATAGTTGCTCTATAAATACCGAAGTCCAATTATTCGACTGTCTTGCTCCTTCGACTGCTGCGTTTTTTCAATCATTGGTGACAAATTTTGTATGTTCTGCTGTTTAGTGAATATACATATGTACTTCAGGGCTATGCACGCTTAAGCCAAACCACGCACGGGTGCGTATGAATAATTAAGATTGCCAATACAATGATTTTTCATCACTGGCAAAGGTGAATCATGCCACAATAAGCTACCTGTGATTTAGTTACTGGCTGTCTAATACAATTGGGATGGGTGGAGTACGTAATGGAAAAGTGAATGACCACACTGGACAAGGTGGTTCCCAATTTTTTGTCCTTAGCTATCCATGATACGCCTAAACCAGCGGATGTCAAGCACAATGCAATATTATTCCACCAAAAGTTGCCGCATTCGTGCATTGTCTGTATTTCATCCGGCAGAAACGTAGATACAATGCAATGAAGCATTTTAGCTAAATTATTATTTACCCCATGTATCATTCTACTTTGGTTGATTTGGTTCCACAGGAATTGATTGCATAACGGAAATCGTGCACAGTTATAGAATGTCAGAGTTGTTCTGCAAAATACTGGAAATGTCTCTTGGGACCGGATGCGAACCAATTACTTTAAGGGAACGAGAAGAATGCATCTATTCATATTTCCAATCGTTAGCAAAGGATGAATGTCCGGGTGAAATTATCATAAACTGATCAAGGAGTTACTGGCGTAATGAGATATCTTCTTTACACAATTTTGGCATTGCCCATATATGTCTCAATTTGCCTCAATCCTAGATCGGACGTTCTATAAAAATTCTGAGTAAGTAAAGCACAATTACCAATGGCTTAAATCGTCCAGGAAAACAATGGTGAAGGACAGTCAAAAACATTCATAATCATTCATTGATCAAACAACCTACCTGAAATTCGTAATTTTGCTACCTTTCACTGGATGAGGTAATAACAAACTACTGCAGTAGATTAAGACTGCACCGTAATTCGATTGGATAAAATAAAACAATGGTCTAATATCATAATATGTGGTGTCTTGTTTGGAAACCCTGATGTTATTGAATACTGTGATTATGTAATATTCGTAGACTTACATAATAATCCATCATTCAATTTCTAAGTTGACTTTAAGGACAGTAAGTTGTATTCTGCTGTAATTGCATTGCTTTTCTCGCAGTATATCCACGTATAATAGGAAAATCAAACAGATATGTAACAAATGACTTAATCTGTGGTTTTTGAGTCAATTGCAATTACAGAAATTGGATCGAACTGCATGATCGTGCGTAAGCAATAATACTGAGGCCGACGCGCAACTAATGCATACATTTTACTCTTATCGTTTTACTGTAATGTGCATCCAATTTTATCATCGACAACAGATTTTGCTTGTTTGATCGAATGTCTGAAAAGTAATTGCTTCACAGGGTAGAAGAGCATCGATCCACCCTCAAGCTTCCTTTTACAGAAATTCCATGAAGCAATCAGACAAATCATTATTTATGGTAGAATTTTGGGATTGCATTCTATTCCTAGACCTGCGTCTGTTTCGGAAGTGCAGAGTTTTCGGTATTTGGACAAAGTAAGGGATAGGTGTACAATACGATATAGATTCAATTAAATTATCATAAATGCATAATTGTAATGTCATACCGGCAAAATTCTCTGGACATGAACAATTAAAAGATGCGATTCCATCCGAGCAACTGCCACCATTTAAACACGGACTTAGATGAAAGCATTCGTCCCAATTTATTTCGCAATGAAACCCCGTGTATCCGTTAACACAGTAGCACATGGATGAGCTGAAATTATTTCATGTTANATTCGTCCCAATTTATTTCGCAATGAAACCCCGTGTATCCGTTAACACAGTAGCACATGGATGAGCTGAAATTATTTCATGTTATTTAGTTGTAATATCACCTAAATTATAACGATTGGTACAATTTGGACTGAAAGAGCTTCGAAATGAAAAAATAGTAACATAATGTTTCACCCTCCTGTTTTATTCCCACTTTTCAATAAAGTAATTTACTCTCCCCTCCACCCTTCTTCCATGAACCAATTGTGAAGTATCTGTTGTCTGTAACTGAATATTGTACGTACCTGTTGACATCTAAGTAGTCAATGCAGATTCCATGCATACATGGAGATTCTAGGCAGGCAAATCCCGCCCATGCGATTTTCACCGTTGTAATTGCAGTAATACAAAATACAGTTAGTTTAAACCAATCGTTATAATTTAGGTGATATTACAACTAAATAACATGAAATAATTTCAGCTCATCCATGTGCTACTGTGTTAACGGATACACGGGGTTTCATTGCGAAATAAATTGGGACGAATATTCCATGCATACATGGAGATTCTAGGCAGGCAAATCCCGCCCATGCGATTTTCACCGTTGTAATTGCAGTAATACAAAATACAGTTAGTTTAAACCAATCCAGAGCACTTGTCCAATGGGATTTTGACATTTCACAAGCTCGCGTCTCAATTTGAGCTAATGCTAAAATGAATTGGTCCCGGTGAACAAACACGACATTGCCAGAGTGAGTTGTGACACCATGATTTTTTATTTAATGCTTTTATTCGCACTAAATCTTAGCCTTCAGATTGCGTATTTTGGATATGCAGATCGACATTTAATTGCACAAATCCAACTGGGCAGTGTCAGTAAAAAACCTTGCATTTTATCGGTCGTAAGTCTGAAAATAAACGCCAGAAAAAATTGTTACAAGTAGAATGGCAATACCATTCATATGAAATTTTGGCAATGAGGATGAGGCGAGCTAGTTCCGGAAATTCGTAAATTCTTCCTCAGGAGTCAAAGTGAAAGTTGCACGAGTCAATTCGTATCAGGCAGTCTCTTCTCCACCTTCTCTTGGATGTGAGTATAACTTAACTGGCATGGTAGAAACATTCCTGTACTCACTCGAGAAACTTGGCTAATGATCGGTCGGCTTTATAATATCATGCGTGAAACACTTTGTTGACGGAAAAAGAATTTTGTCTCAATTCCTCTACCACGCACTTTGTGTAATGTACATAAGAAAGAAGATAGCTAAGATATTTAATAATTTGTTTTTCCACAACCTAGAATTTACAAACCTTCCAACAATTTCCAGTAGGTTTATTGTAATGCTGAAATATCGGCTTAGTTTTGCAGTAGGAACTTGTGTCTTAGAAAATGAAAAACATTTATCCGGGTATTTCCACAGCCTGTATTTCATGAGTCATCTCATTGAATATTTGTTTCATTCCATCCGTATTTCACATGTTTTTGTTGATACATTCATGCGGCTGGACATTACATGACATATGAACCAGGCGGAATAACGGGTGCAAAGTACGCGGAAGGGCAGCAGTATGGAAGAGAAAGCATATTATCGGTAAAAGCCGATATACCTTCAACGATCATAGGTCTATCGCCATGACGACAAACGCCAGCGAAGGCAAAACACTTGTAAAGAAATGGGTCACTTTTCATTCAACCTATCCTTCTGACTCTCGGCGTAGTTGGTCAATTGATGACTACACACGTTTCTGTCTTGTCCACACATGTTAATGACAAATGGCAACAAACTGATGTTGTCTATTTTTATCAAAACAATACATTTTGTCCACTCCACATGAAATGAACAAATCTCATCGATAAAACAATGAAGTTTTTTTGATTACAGTACCTCGCCCACTATGCAAAAATTGCTTCATAATGTTAGCAATGCCTTATATACAATCTCTGCATTGCAATGTTTAAAGTTTTCTGTTCGTACTATTTATTATTTTGCAGTGTGCGACCCGCAAAAAATGAAGTGCAAAAAATTACTGCAAGAAATTGCAATTATTGCATTTCTTGCAGTAGCCCTCTTTTGCAAGAAATGCAAAAAGTACTTTTTTAATATTTCCGAAGTGAATTTAGCATGTTTCAACTTAAATCTGGCATGACTAAGTCTATTAGACCATTTTGAACCGTATTGCAAAAAGTTTGAAGTA
>JAAXNX010003564.1:0-10432 GCA_036491905.1 Folsomia manolachei
GACAGACTGTAATTTACAGTTTGTAAATTAGTAGAGACTCAGCACCAGTGTCTGAACAAATTTGACAGTGATGTAGGTGTTGGAGCTGGAGATTCTGGAATTTCTGGGAAATTCTTGGAATCCTTATAGGAATGAGGATTGTATTAACTAATAGAGTTGGGATGAGGACGCCTATCACCTTATTTGATAAGTATGAGAAAATTGTATTCACAAAATGAATCCATATTTGGAGAGTTGATCACAAACATCAATTTCAAGTCATGTTTTGGTTTTGTGGGTAAAAGCAGGATTTTTCTAACGTAAGGAGAGAAAGTAAAGATAACTTGTCTTATCCAATCCATCACTTCACATCTCATTTCTCCCATCATATCAAATTATACTGAGCAAGAGTGCATCTGAATTGTAGTAGTGCGTTTCAATCCAGAAAAATTTGTCTGGCGATAAAGATCATCCGCCCTCAACAAAATAAATATGATCCGAATGTGTAAATCTACTCCCTCCCTAAAGCAAACTTGCTTGAAGTAAACTTGCTTTAAGCAACACAATTGTCATGATATAAACACAATGGTGAGCAAAATGTATCCATTTCATTACACAGCTTCGGCTTCAATGTATTAGGGAAAAGTCGAGTCTCGAGCAAGTCACTCCCTCCGATAAATGCTTCATTTATTTTCCCTTACCGGACTGAATTGATATTGACGATGCACTTGCTTACTTATCAATAGAAGAATGGGAGATAGATAGTATTGATCCAAGATGCGTCTTTGATATTCTTACTGGTTTGGGAGGAGAGGGATAAGATTATTTTTTTGTTTGGGTTTGTTTTGTAGTTGGTGTCGTTCAGGAATACATCTACCTATCAAAGTAAAATGCTTTCAGAAGTGAAATGTCCAGTAATTTCTTTTGATGGTGGGTTGGGTCGGGTTTTGGGTCAGGTCAGATGAGATCTTTGGTAGAATGGTTTTTAGTTGCCGGAAGTAAATGTCGGATTCGGGCTCCGAAATTCGGAGTCATCTATTCATGTCGAAAGTCTGCAGCCGGAAGCTGAATGTGCTTTTTTTGCTGGAAAAGGGAATTCCGTATATCTTCTCATTTTGAATTGCTGATCAGATACAGCTTGGGTGGGTTGTGAGATTGTAATGTATTGTTCTCAGATGGCATGACTTTTACTTTTTGAAAAGAAAACATTTTGTTGGAATATATATGTAAGTTTGATCACAAACGTGGAATAAAACATGGTATTTTTTAAAGAACAATCATTACTTATCGGGTGCCTATAAAAAGATCTAAACTAACGCCGTTAAAGAATGGGAAACTTTCCCCATTACACATTTGTTACGTATTTGATCCGATCAGAAAATATTTTAGTTCTGGAAAAGCTAGATATGTTTCAAGCAAAGGCTAATAAAATGCAAGACTATTGCCACATTTCCATAAAGATACAAAAATTTTTCTAAAGAAATTCAACATTTGTTAAACTCTTGCATGTTCTTGTTAGTTTTGCAAGATCTTTGTTACATGTCTGCCTCTTGGGTTATGTTTACTTGTACATACCCCATTTGAACTTTGTTATGTTCTGTTACCGTGTCTGCTGTATATCTTTTGAAAACACTGCCTCAGAGGAAGTCACGCGTAACCGAGAATTGCCCGTGAATCCATCATTTTCTATTTCTCCGGAATCAAAGAATATCTGCCCTCTCTGTCCGTCCGTGACTGGATGGGTCCCGGTCTCGGTTTGTTGGTTCTGCCTCTGGTTTTGGTGTCTGCTTCAGGGTGCAGGATCATTTTTGTGTTGCCACAAAAGTTTTCGATACATGCCTTAAAATCCAGTAGACTCAATCCATACCCGAAATTCCACCAACCATTAACTTTCACTTACAGCTAGGAATGACCACGCACAAAACTGAGCTTGCATTCTTTTCTTGGTTTTATGAACATTTTACCAAGAACGCTGCAAAGATGGGGATGTTACTTCTCGATCCATTTCCATTGTGTAGCACTTTTCTAATGTAAAGAAAAGCATAAAAGCGACACCATAAAAGCCAGCCAACCATCCATCCTCCAGTAAAACATGGTGCGTTTCTGCATTGTACTATTTTTGTAAGGATTAACTACTGCTACAGATACTTTTACTATTTACTATGAAACCACTACCATCCCAATGTTGACGTTACTTAGGGAGTAGGAGTGGAATGATTCTTTTCTCTGGCAAGGAAAACTGCATCAACATTCAACAATAAAAGTTGAATGGGAGTGAAATAAAGTCGTAAGTGCAGCCACTTAACATAACACACAAATATGCATAGTTTGATTTAAAGTCTTTTAGTAGTTTGGCTGGGAAAAGTTTAAAATAACAATTTGTATCTTGTGTGAGGGTTTCCTTCCTGAGAGAGGGGTAGGAATGGCTGGGTACAATTTTGTAATAAATTTTATGGTTTAAAAATGTGACATGTTTCTACGATTTCTAATTTGCATTTAGGCAAGAAGTCATTGTAAAATATTGGCTGTATCAGAAAATGTGTAAAGCAAGTAATATTATTATTTCCTTTTATACAACTTTCTCTTACTTTCTTTCTTACTTTACTTCCGAAATTACAGTAAGTTGGTAATATTCCTGCAGAATGATCATGTTAGTGGCTAGTTTCTTCATCCTTTTGATAATATATCCGTGCTTTGCTGGTTTTTTTATGAAATTTGTAGCATCACTTACTCTCGTTCTTTCTTTAGTCGAGTGAATTGTTCTTTTTCAATCGTAATCTACATCTACACATTTTGGATTGGTTCCAAATTGACTTGATCCCCCCAACATAAAGCAGTTTTTACTGAGATAACGTTAGTGCCGAGTTTTTCTTACTACCCCGGCATATTTTAGTTAACAATACAACTCCCTTTATTCCTGGTAGAAAGAGAAAGCACTCAGCAAAAGGATAAGCTATCTCTCAAGATAGCAAAAGTCCATACAATGCCAGATAGTTGCTTAACTTATCCTGAATAGGATAAGTTTGCCCTTGATGAGGAAATTGTTCAGAAGGATGCTATCCAGCGAGGCATGCAGTATTAGGAGTGAATATCGGACCGGGATATTTTTCGGATTTTCCAGACTTTCTCCAACCGACCGAAGGGTGAGAGGGAGGAGAAGGAAAAAAATAGGAGGAGGAAAAGCCGAATAAAAGGAAGAAATTTGTCAAAACTTTCCCGAACATGAAGTAGCTTTATCTAGAATCTGGTGAATTGAGGGGTATAAAAAAGTGGACATTTCCTTGCCTGGCGCCATCAAGTCGCATCCGACTTCGGAGATATAAATGACTTGAACTGGCTGGATTGCAAGAAAGTTTTACTGGAAAATAAAATCAGGGATAGACGAAATGGTTAAGGATAGAAAGTGGAGGAAATAATGTTACTTCATGAAACTTTCATGATGAAAGGGATGAGGTGGGAGCAAAGAGAAAATAAAAAGAAAGCCATTTTTTGAAAAATGCGAAGGAATTTGGAATGTTTGCATGTATTCTATTCTTGTAATGAGTGAAATACAAAATCTATACAATTTCAGATTTGTTATGGATTAGCGACAATGTGTTAATTACACAATTAATTATAATTCATAAGTTTGGAAGATGTTGTATTTGAGTATTATAATTTAAAGACACTAATACAGTATTAAGATTATGCCTTCGCAATGCTAACAGTTCCTGTCTACTTCTACAACTGCATGATGTACAAGTTATCTTACGAGGTTTATGCATGAAATCTACTATTAGTCAAGAAAGTACCTGAACCTTGATGACTTTCTTTAGTGAAAGGTAGTTCCATTACCAATGAAATATATTTGTATCCCTCCCTGTCTCTTGTAATTTGTCATCTTCCCTCCCTCCAGGAACTGACTGTGCTTTTACTTCCGAATTTCTCTCTGGTTGACTTCCCTTTGCTCTGGTCTGGCTTGGCTTGGCTTCACTTGGTACTTGGCTTGGATGCTTAGCTCCGATTTTATTTAACTCTCTCTCCTACCCTTCATCCAAACTGCCAAAGTAACTGTCGTCCAGTAGCCGGGTAGGGAATGGAAATGTGGAAAGTTTTCTTTCTGTCGGCGCCACATAGTCTGGCTTCTAGGGATTGGCTGCCTTTCCTCTGCTTTCACCGCCTTCCGTCCAACCTCCAAAATTTTGATTTGGAAATCTGTGAAATCTCAGAAATCTTTGTGAAGCTCCCGAATATTTTTTGTGCCTTCAGTCTCTCTTTGGCTAGGGCTCATAGACAGGCGAACCTTACTTGTAGTAGGTCTCACTTAATCCGTCTCAATTTGGTTGGGCTAGGACAAAGTTTTAGTTTAAAGTGTAAGCCTTTGGTTATCTTGGGAAAGTTGAGACGATTTGGGCAAGAAAGGGTGTTTAAGAGTCATTTTCTTAGGCAAATACTTTGTCAAAATGCAAATGTCCGGCATAGATAGCTTATCCAAATTGTATATTAAGACACCGGGTCGCAGTCGTGATTTACGGGTACGAAGGTGGACCTGGGTTTTTGATAGGAGGATTAAATTATGTATTTTGACCTTAAATGAGCAGATTTTAAAATGATAGAAGAAGTGAGACGAGGGTTTAGTTGGTTGGTCTTTTTTACCGTTTTGGAGTAAAACTTGAAATTAAAGACTGATTCATAAGGCTTTAATAACGTTTTGAGATTTATCTACGAGTCTTGTTTTCATAAACAAAACGCCCACTAACTACACTACACTTCCAACAACTAAACTCGCCATTAAATTTGATAAGGTACGTACCGTTAGTTTGGAGTTAAAAACTTTTTCTTACTTTTCCCAATGAGGCAGTTTGAGATGTCCATTTTGAGATTGATTCACATTTTTGTGTAACAGTGTAACTAATAGGTTAAGCCGGAACTGTAATTAATACAAGTCCGGAACAGTTACAGTAATGACATTACATTTGGTATGGAGAGCAAATATGGTCTAACGCAGTAATACAATGATTATATTCACTGCAGACAAAGTAGAGTAGAATAAAGCCATCTAATCCTTTGGAGATTTGTTCATCATTAATTGCTTGACTTTGGGATTGGATGGTCCCTAATTTTATTGAGAACATAATAAGACCAAAATACCTAGAACGCTTTGCACGAAAAAAAACAATCTTAATTTTGAGTATTGGCATTTTACTTGCTCTCAGCATCTTCAAATTCAATATATTCACTCATTTTCTCATCCAAATCTGAAATAGCAGTAATATGTCTCCCTCGATTTATGTTAACTTCCTGACGTCGAACTATTAGCTAAGCCATTCATTAATCTACTTAAACTACTTGCCTTTTAATTACGAGGTTAAGCATATACGCACTTTACTTGGTATGTATAATAGACATCTTACTAATAGCAAGTTGATTGGATTGCGAGTCATTGGAGGATGAAATGAAATTCGGTCCCTTAATTCAGCTTGACTCTTACTTTCTCCCTATTCTGTCACGAGTCCAATGTCATGACCATGTCGGAATAATGACGCTTATTTAGTTTCTGTTAATTATGATTAATCTCAATAATGTAAATGAAGAAAGTACTTTCTCCCGGAGAAATTCTTTCATTGAAGTAAAAGAAAGAAGAAACACAAAGTTTCGAATTTTGTTAAGCTTTGATAACTTGGTACAGTTAGGGTTATCAAAGGTTATCATCAAGCAAAAATTCACTTTATAAACTGATATACTTCTAACAAATTGATTATCTCCAAATTTTCATAACCATGAAACATCACTCGGAAATTAAAATGTAATTCTTTCTAATTGCAGATTGGCCTTTTCCAGAATTGTTTTCGAATTACACTGCAAGCCATCCCGGAGCATGATAAGGTAGCAAAAGTAAGCCTTACCAGAAGATAAGCTCATCGCAGATAAGCACTGGAAAATCTGGACAAAATCAGAGACTCAATCAATCAATCCTCTGAGAGTCTAAAGACTGCGCTCAACCACAGCCAAGCCCCAAAAATCAAAACAAACAATTTTGTTTTTTTTCTAATTTTAGTTTAATTCCGAGTTTTAACTAATTAATCAACTTTAACTAATTACACCCTAAATTACACCAACTCCCCGTCCCAGAGTTAAGCTGCAAGAATTGGGTTTTAACAGAGCAAGAAATGGTGAAGTTATCTTAAGAATTGGAGCCGGAGTTTTGTTTACAAGTTGAGGATAAAGATTTATTCAAGAGAAGCACTTATCGCCACCGTCGACTTATCGGCGACATCATGGCACTCTCGCTGAAGATCTTCATTGTGGAGAAGAGCGTTACGAAGACGCTCCAATTTGATCCGTCCACGACAGTTTTTGATGCGGTGAGACTGAATAAAATTAAGTAGATCTTATCGGAATGGTAATGATTTTGAAAACAATTTATTTATTACGGTGTTTTTTGCAATTACAGTGTAAAATAATTCGCGACAAGTGCTCTGAATTGCCGGATATTGGCCAGCGTAAGTATTGAGTCATGAATGTGAATAATGTAAAATTTTGAGATAACCAATTAACAAGAGTTTTAATTATTCAGCAAAAGATTATGGATTATTCCTTCCTGGAGAGGCGTACGGTTCAGGGGCGTGGCTGGAGCCATCTAAAACATTGGATTATTATCTTCTTAGGTAAGTTATAAATGCATATATTACTTAAATTAGCGAGATCAAATCCTTAATCAAGTAGTTATTCAATTATTTAGTCATTCAAGCTAATTTTGAATATTTTTCGACTTTTAGAAATTCAGACATGATTGAGTACAGAAGGAAAATGCGACCCCTTAAAGTTAGAACGCTGGATGGCACAAACAAAACAATGATGGTGGATGACAGCCAAAATGTTACCAATTTAATGGTGGTGATTTGCACAAAGATGGGTAAGTAAATGAGATGGCAGTCAAATTCAAATATCATTCTGTAAGAGATTCTAATTTAGTATTTTATCTGCTTCTACAGGTATTACGAACCATGACGAGTACAGTTTAGTACGAGATTTAATAGGTAAGAAGAGCGGTTAATTAATCATTACACATTACCATTAGTCTTTATTCCAAGTTTGTAATGTATGAATATTTATAGAGGATAATGATCCGTTAAACAAATCCGACAATTATGGAACACTTAACGATGAGGAGAAAGCGAGAAGAGAAAGAGCGTGATGTCAAGATGGAGCAGTTGAGGAAAAAGTTGAAGACGGATGACGAGAGTAAGTTAATTTGCTAATTGCGATTGAAAAATGCCATTAGATACCCACATGACTTAAAGATTGTTGAATGTTTAATTCCAGTGAATTGGGTTGATCATACCAAGACGTTGAGAGAACAAGGGATTGAAGAAGCAGAAGTATTGCTGTTGAGGAGAAAATTCTTTTTTTCCGATCAGAATNTACCAAGACGTTGAGAGAACAAGGGATTGAAGAAGCAGAAGTATTGCTGTTGAGGAGAAAATTCTTTTTTTCCGATCAGAATATTGATGCTCACGATCCAGGTAAGATTTCTACCTATTAAAAAAATAAGGTGCCACATTTGCAAGTTGCTAACAGGACATATATTGTTCTTCATTTTCAGTTCAGCTGAATTTGCTCTATGTTCAAGCGAGAGATGCAATACTGGATGTTACTCATCCTGTAACGCAAGATAAAGCATGCGAGTTTGCTGGAATCCAATGTCAAATTCAATTTGGAGATCATAATCCAGTCAAACATCGTACCGGATTTTTAGAGTGAGTAAAAGGAAACAGTACCCCTAATTGGAAATTGCGAATGTTATCTATACAGAATGTTTTTTACTTCATTGTTTACAGACCCAAAGAATTTTTGCCAAATTCATACGTGAAGGTGAAAGGGATTGACAAGAAAATATTTGCAGAACACCGACGACATATGGGTATGTGAACAATACATAAAGAAAAGGCTCACTTCTCAATGCTGTAATTCTTCTGGTGCCACAATAGGTTTGTCGGAACTAGATGCAAAAGCACTCTATGCCAAAAAGAAAATATTTGCAGAACACCGACGACACATGGGTATGTGAACAATACATAAAGAAAAGGCTCACTTCTCAATGCTGTAATTCTTCTGGTGCCACAATAGGTTTGTCGGAACTAGATGCAAAAGCACTCTATGCCAAAACGGCTCGCTCGCTGGACACTTATGGCGTAACCTTCTTCCTGGTTAAGGAGAAAATGCCTGGAAAGAACAAATTGGTACCCCGCCTGTTGGGTGTGACCAAGGATTCTGTGCTCCGGCTGGATGAGAGAACCAAGGAAATTCTAAAAACGTGGCCTCTGACTACGGTTCGGCGTTGGGCCGCTTCCCCAAACACTTTTACTTTGGATTTCGGTGACTACTCAGATCAGTACTACTCCGTTCAAACAACTGAGGGTGAACAAATTGCTCAGCTTATTGCTGGATATATTGACATCATTTTGAAAAAGGTTTGCGGAATAATATTATTTAATTCAATCTACTTAAAATTGCTACCCTGAATTATGACATGGATCCATTAAATTTTGTTAGAAACAAGCCAAGGATCATCTAGGAATCGAGGGTGACGAAGGTGAGTTGTTTTGTAAACCATTTACATTATCAAATAATTATTATCTGTACTCGTTGGTGGTCAACAAACTCAGAAAATTATCCTTCCTTCTAGGCTCTGCTCTATTCGAGGATAATGTAAGTCCAAATCGGGCCACTATTGTCCAACGTCAACCACCCGCTGTGCCAAAACCGTAAGTTTAGACTCATATTCCGTTTTGTCTCGTTATAAAAGTTTAAAACGCTGCATCGCTAAATTTGTCTTTATTGCAAATCCAGATTTGAAACTGCCAATGTCGCCAAACCCGCTGTCATTCAAGCTGGGGCTGATGGTATGAACTCAATTCATACTGGACATTTACAACCCCCTCATTACTCGACGCTAACGAGTCAACTTCATGAAACTCATATTTCTGAAACGACGGTAAGTGCAAGTAAATTGTACTAGCCATAGTATTTAACTGAACTACTCATATGGTAGAATTTATCGTTAAATGATAGAGAGTTGCAATTTGACATTTGCTTACCTTTCATGGATTCATGGTTTCAAGGATGCCAATCTTTTTTTGACAGTCGGCAATGTCCAAGTCCATATTTTCGATAGCGTATTTCATTTTCTCTATATCAGCTAATGGAAAAAAATAAATCACGCTTGAATGATAAAGCACAGGTATTTAAAATGCAATAAATTCCTGTACCTGCTGCTCTCGGATCGTCTGGAAGACCTCGTTTCCGCTCATTCTCCCTGTTTTTAATCACTTCATTCAGTCTCGTGGTTATAGTGGTTTTTTCAGTAGCCAAATCATTTCGCGTGGCTTCCAAACCGAGAACTAAAGATGATTGAAAAAAATATTATATGAAAAGCTGCATATTGGTTTAAAATGTCGAATACGGATTTCAAAATTAATTTTTCTTATACAACTTACCTTTGTATTTTATTTTATTCCGTTTGATGATGTCACGGCGTCTGGTTTCGTATGGCATTTTCTAAAATTATTTGAAAAACAAAAAATGAGACAAGCGATTTGTGTTTCACCGAGAGACTTTTCAGGATTGCAATGACCAAAATGAACTCAGTCTTGTGAAATATGCATGATTATTGAGATAATTCAAATTTTAGTAAGTGTTGAACGGACATGCATACATCAGGTATTTAAATTCAGTTTCTGCCGTATCTCATTTGTTCATTTGGTTTGATAAAGTGGATCACTGATACGTTATTAGTGACAAGTATGCAGAATTATGTGTTATACCCTGCATATTTTATAGAAGAAAAATGGAATTGACTGCTTAATATTTATTCAGCCAGTGAAATTACTAGTACAAAACGCAGTGAAATAGTAAAATACCTGATCTCGATGGGGATTTGGGCACATTTTGCTGAAGCAAGTCATTCTGAAAGTCGTCCAAATTAGTATCCTTTTCCTTCGCTGGGAATCTCAGAACTGGGTATTAAAAACTCGAAAGTCTCCCGTGTATGAATCGTATCTACATTGTAAGGGTCTATTTAAGTGCATAAATTTTAACCCTTTCTATTTTAGGAATCCTATTTATATTTCCTACTTTTCATAAAAGCACAGCAATAGGAAAAGGGAAACCGTTAAATAAAATGAGTTCATTTTGAATTCTTACAGAATACGATAAGATCTGAATCATTAATTAACCACTCCAATATGACAAATGTAGATGAATGTTTGAAAAATGTGTACATATATAGGGTTTTAATGCGGGCCATAGTTGTGTGAAACGATGAACTAACTTTAGTTGCAATTTTATGCAGACATGTTTGAACTTTTGCACATGCAATTTCCTGCCGTAATGACTAAAATCGATATTTCAAATGCTCAACACCAAATGTTTTCTACAAATGTGGTTATTCAACTCAACGCTGTTTCCTTAA
>JAAXNX010003565.1:0-10432 GCA_036491905.1 Folsomia manolachei
GTTGTTGCGGTTATTTCGGGAGATGTCCTGGTAATTTTAAAGAGTAACAATCAACAATATGGAACATTTACTGGGAAATAAGAAGCTAAATATGTTTATTACCAAAGAACTGTTTCACTATCAATAGTTTCATTAAGGGTAGACAAGTTTATGCTGCTTAATGTGCATCCTGCAAAAATAATTAATAATTATTAAACAATAGATACTTTAACACATTTAAATCTTAGTTCCTACCTGAACTAAGGTTTGGCAAAAGGGTAATTCCTACGCATAGCCAAAGTAATCTCCATGCAAAATGCATGGTTCTTATGTTTTTTTTTGCAAAACTGTCTGCAATTGAAAGTAATACTTTTTTTAACCACTAATACCAAGAGATTCCTTGTTATTGAGTCAAATTTAAACGAATTAATATTTAGTTAAATAAACTCGCGACATAAACCTGATCATTGCATCGAAGTCATCGATATCTTATCATTTCATCGAAATTTTTGCTAGTGCGCAAGTTATCTGGATACGTAAAATGTAACGGGTAAAGGTATAATTAAGAATTAGCTTGTAATTCGTGACTGCATATATATCGTAATCTGTATCGATTGTCATCCCACCCATATCTTGAAATACGTCAACCAAATACAACCCAATCAATACTTTTGATTGATACGATTGTCATACATGTATAACAAGGTAACCTACAGATAAGATGTGTGATAGGACTGGAATGATGTCGTGAGTATGAGTAATGCCGACAAATTGTCATTGATCTGTGTGATGACAAAAATTATTTTTGCAAGTGATGCTTAATTTAAAGTAGACCTCTACCTTTTTAATCAACTAACTAATGTATTCATTTGTTTCCGTATTTCAAAGCAGTCCTACTAAATTTTAAGAAAAGTATTTAAGTATGTTTGTTAAGTATGTTTAAGTATTTTAATAAAAGAATTGATACATGATTCAGCATTTAGAATCTTCATTAATATGATTGTTTCAATTAAATAAAAATTCGTTTACGGCAACAATTGAAACTTGAAACTTTTACGACGAAAATAACTTACCATTGTTTTGATACTCGAGAAATTGTACTCTGGCTTAAATGTAGGAATGGCATTGGCTAGTTAAAAGCTATCCTTAATTACTAAATTGTCCTTGAAATTGAAACAATGCCCAAACTTTTAAACATCTTTTATTCTTCTTGTTCCAAACCTACGTATTAAAGCATTGCACCATTTGCACAAACCATAGGTTCACGGCTCCAAACATAACAATGTCGTCACTTAATCTAATTTCTGCCTACCTTATCCTCATCCTAGGCCTCCAACTTATCAACGCCCTTCACCTCTCACAACCCCGGAGAGTTTACGCCCCAATACCAGAAGACTATTCGGACAGCGATGAGCCAGAATCTTACGAAAGCTTTGAAATGGGAAACCGTAAGACATTAAATTTTCTAAACATAATTCAATCTCAGCAAAATATTTCTTAAAATCCGTAAAAAACAGCAAACGACCGATCCATCGGCTTCGGGAAGACTAAAGCAACCAAAGCCACAAAATTCCCATTCTATCCCACCCCTCAAACCAGTTACACACAACAACCAGACATGTTTAAACGCCTTGAGGCCAAAGGTTACAACGACGTTGATGACATAGATAAGGATTACTATGCCCATTACGACTTTGAATTCGCGAAAAGTGGGATCCTTCACGCCAATTTTCAACAAAAATATTTAACTCATCAAGCCAAACACATTGGAAAACCTTTAGTCGACCCTAACGCCGCCCCTCCACCGACGGGGGATGACGCTTTCGGTGGATACGGGACAAAACCGGTTAGCAAAGGTGAGAAAAATGCCCGGGGTCTGTTTGATGGTGGTCTACTTCAAAAAGGGAGCGGTGGTGACCTTCAAGGAGGTTTATTGGGGGTTGGAGGGAGTGGTGGAACTGGTGGACTTATTTTGTAGCTATTAAGCTTGAAAATAATGTTTCTTTATTAAATATTATAAATAAAAATGAGTAGAAATCGTGGTCAGTTTAAGAATCTAATTATATTGTTATCCATTACTTCCTTGTTTTTATGCCATTCCAAATGTCTTACTCCGGGGATTGTCAGTCTCACGATTTTCCTTGCTTTTTCAAGTGTCTTTAGTCCGAAGAGGTTATTTTTGTAGAGACGTCTTTGACGCATGGTGAGTACCGTCTCATTTTTGTTGTAGCATCCAAACTGGCTAAATTCGCAAGAAATTCGCAAAAGGAATAGATTAGAATATTGTGTCCGCAAGAAGCTTCATAATTTCTGGCCTACCTCGACTCCCAAGGAGAGATCACCCCATCATCCGGTCCACCTATGAGAACGAGTTTTTTAAGTCTTGAGAAATTATTTTTAAACGCATCTGAATCTTGGGTGGAGACTTCGTTATCAATTTCAGGAAGGAACTGGGACACATTGTAGTAAAGCTTGAGATGGTGTGGGTCACGCCAATAGTTTCCGACAGAGATGTGTTGGCCGGATTCGCGATAAAAGAATTTGTACGCGTTTTCCTTGGTCCATTTGGGAAAGTAGATGCGGAGAAATTCGTCTAGAAATAAGTAATGGAATTATGGATCGGTGCAAAAAGTGCAAATAATTTGCAATATTAAAAAAGATGATACCTCCGAATTGTCCACCCTGCGGTGCACTTAGTGAGATGAATGTATCCACATTGTGGTCATCCATACTCTCTACTAACGCCCGGGCAATAAGTCCGCCTTGGGAATATACCTGTAAAATATATTATTCATTTAGGTGAATATTTTGTAAATTACATAATTTTTGCATTTTTGCACCCAACTACCCACCTATGAGGTGAATCCCGTCCGGATTAGCACTCATAATTGGTTGTATTGCTTCCTCAAACTTTTCAACCTGACCCCATAAGGGAGCCATGCTTCTCCATCTGTGCAGCAAATTGATCACGGTGACATTTGTTCCGGGATGTTTCTGTTGTTTAGAAAAGAATGACACAATTTTTGTAATTTTTACAAAGTCCTTCATTTCTCAGCAGCACTTCATAACACAGAATTTACAAATTACCTGAACTATCCTATTTTGCAGAGGAAGTAAACTATTCTTCCGATCAAACATGCCATGAATGATAACAACCGGCTTGTAGGAGACGCACTCTCCCACAAGATTTAGCACAATGAACACCACCACCACACCCATCCCTTGTTTCGACATTGTTGGCAACTTCATTGTACTGAATTGAAGTGGCAAGTTTATGCAAAATGTTTAAATGGAATAAAAATCCATCTCCACTCCAGGCCTCTTGAAAATAAATTAGTTTGGTGGAATGAACTCAATGCACATCACTGTATTTTATCTGGTGAGAGTATAATTTAGTTGCTGCCAAATATCTGTGATTTATGAGCCTCATGCATTTCTCTTACATAAATCTGTGATCCTTCAATTTCGTCCCAGATCAAATTTAAGAAAGTAAAGAAAATAAGTAAAGGCAAATAATAACTTGACTTCATTTTTGAGCATGATAATAATTCTAGTGAAGATATACACATCAAGCTCAACTAACTTGATAGCTTGTGAACTTTGTCCTGTTCTTACAAATGGATTCAAGTAACGAAACTAAATCAAGTCAACCATGTCCTTCACTAATAAACTTTGATGTAGAGAATAAATAGTTAATCCATGTCAAATTAATGAGATTGTTTATTTGTCACGCGTTCACATTCATTCTCGTGTGAGGCTCATGGACAAAAATTTATGGAATCGAGCCTAATCTGAGGATATGAACAAGATATGAAAGTAAATTAATTGAAATAGACAAGGAGAGCATTATCCTGTTTTCCAAGTAGGACCTGGATTCGGGGAAATGCACCCATTGAGGAAAAATTGGAGCAATTTAAAGGGTGATGACAGCAGGCTAGGGGAGAACAGATAATATTTTATAGATAGATAAGATAAACCCGTGGAGATTCATGAAAGTGAGAATAGTAGCTAAGATAAGTCACAAGCTGAGATGAGCTGAGCTGACGCCAGAGAACAAGTCTGACACCAAGAATTGGCGAAGGTGACGAGATTATGGGTCTAGTTGCTACTCAAGTTATTAGGAAGAGTGTCAAATCAGCAAATAAATATTTATCTGTAGAATATGTACGAAACTCTTAGGAATCACTTTTATTACCTCAAAACAGTTCTAAGCTTATGTTATGCAAATGCTGATATGTGTCGCTGTTCCCAAGAAGTTCCCATGCTTAATAATTCGGATCTCTTGCAGACCAATGTCGACAGACTCGGATCCGTTGCATTTTTTTAAAACTATTTTTAGAAATATTAGAATGACTAATATCCACACAAATATACGGCGTTGTCAACAAACACAAGTGGCATCTTACCCTCGGAAGTATAGTAAATTAAGTAATACAACAAATTTCTTGGGATGTTCACATTCTTGTCGGATTCATTACTATATGTACGAAACTCTTAGGAATCACTTTTATTACCTCAAAACAGTTCTAAGCTTATGTTACGCAAATGCTGATATGTGTCGCTGTTCTCAGGAAGTTTCCTCGCTAATTCGGAACTCTTGCAGACCAGTCGACAAACTCGGATCCGTTGCATTTTTTAAAAACTATTTTTAGAAATATTAGAATGACTAATATCCACACAAATATACGGCGTTGTCAACAAACACAACTGGCATCTTACCCTCGGAAGTATAGTAAATTAAGTAATACACCAAATTTCTTGGGATGTTCACATTCTTGTCGGATTCATTACTCTTAATTGTTCCCCAATTATTGTGGCAATGCCCGGGTATTGTTGCGAGAGGAGCGGCCGTCCGAGGTGGGGCTGGAAGACGAGCTAAACCCGGAGAAGAAATTGATTATGGAATGCCAATTACACATCCGTATAATACAAATATTATGTTTGATAAGCATTTTGTCGGTGCTATATTTTTTCAATGGGACTGGATTGACTATCTATAATAATTATAATTGTTTTTTAGAGCCGTCATGATTCCACTGATTGGCGTCATAATTATGGTCACTGCCATAATTTGTAGGTGTTGCATCAGGATGATAAGTGGGGATGAAGATACTCGAAAAAATAGTAGGATTGCACTAATTTTATCTCAGTATTTTTTTAAAATGACTCAAATTAAGCGAAAAATGTAATTATTACAGCTCCAGCTGAAGGGTTGCAACTGAAAAGAAAAACCCGAAGCCATAGCCGTTCGCCGAAACCGGAAGTAGGATTTATGAAAAATGGTGCTATTCCGGAAAACCAAAATAAATCGAGGAATGGCACAAAGTTTAAGGAACAAGAGAGAATTGCCAATTTGAAATTGGATGATTTGCCGTATGACTGCTATAAACCAGTGGTTAAAGCAAAAAGACAAGCTGAACAAATTGTGTAAGCTGGTTGTAAAAATTTTAGGTAATTTATTTAATTATGGTCCAGCAACTTCAAGTATTATTGTAAATTGTTATTTTTCCTATTTTTAGTATTTCAATTTTTTTGTAGGTACTTGTAACTCAATTATTAAAGTGTTAGATTGACAACTTTAACATATTTATATGGCGAATGGGAACTCTTTCAGAATTAAACTAAAATTTATTACTCAAAAACACTTTGAATCAATGCTACCAAAATGTTTTACATTATGCGTTCCCAATAAGTTTCCATCAGACTCGTTAATTCAGATCCAATGCAGCAAAACCATGACCAGTCAAAAAACTCCGATTCATTGCATTTTAAAAACTATTTTTAGAATGCCAAATATCTGCACAAACTTCTTGTTCTTCCCTCTTTAGTAAAAAAAACAACTGGCAAATAAAATCCCAGCTTGGATTGTTTCAAAGTTACGAATATTTAAAAAAAATGCCTAAATTATCAGATTCTTTACTTTTAACTATTCTCTATTTGGTGTGGCAATGTCAGAGCATTTTGGCAAAAGTGGCAGGTTTTGGAAAAAGTAGTGGTGGACGAACAAGTGAACATCCCTCTGGAGAAATTGATTATGGAATGCCAATAACAGACCCGTATAGCAAAATTAATATTTATATTTTTCAAATTTTTTTGTCAGGACTTGGATTGAACTGTTATAATTCTAATTTTTAGAAGCTGTCATGATTCCACTGATTGGTGCCATAATTATTTTCACCACAGTAGTTTGCGTGTGTTGTTTCCGGGCGTTTAGTTCTGATGATGATGCCCGGAAAAATGGTAAGACCACCAATTTTATATCTCGAAATGATTCAAATTATATGAAAAATATAATTACATAGCTCAAAACCAGAGGTTGCAGCAGGAAAGAAAAAAACGAAGTCGTAGCCGTTCACCGGAAGTAGGATTTATGAAAAATGGCGATAACCTGAGAAATGGCACAAAGTCTAAGGAACAAGGATAAATTGCCAAATTAGAGTTGGATGATTTGCCGTATGACTGCTACAGACCTGCAGTTAAAGTAGAGAGGCAAACAGAACAACTTGTGTAAAGATAATTATGAATGCTACAACCTTTCATCTTATTGCGAATCAGTATTTTATTGTCTTTACGTTTTAAACAATTTCATTGTTTGTTTAATTGTCTTTTTAAAACTTTGTGTTCAAAGTAATTACATTGCTACATAAAAATATGAAACTTCGTTTTAACTACAATGAATATTCAACTTTTTCTAGAAGAAATGATAAATAAACTTGAAGTTACTTTTTTCTAAGGAAGTTTATTCTTATCTCACAGTTGAGTACAACCAGAAGCAAACAAAGGCAGCAAAACAAATATGTTGTTAATTCAGTTCATCCTTTAGAGAACATTGTGATGACCAATACACTTATCTGACCACAACAGATCAGATTCAGCCTCCAAGACGAGCAGGACCACTCTATTTTTTGCAATTAGGAATTAAATACTTGGCCTATAACTGATAATAGAGCTCATTGATGTATGAATCACGATTAGTCAATTTATGCTAATGGTCATTCTGCATGGGTTAAAATAATTATTTGCTAAAATCCAAAATATCTCTGCATTCTATTTTAATTAAGGATTCTAAAAAAACTAAAATTGCAGACTATCTGATCTTGTAGACAATACGGCACCGAAAAATTAGCATCAATTGAAATCTGGTGCATCATTCCAAACCTGGTTAAATGAAGGTCACCTAATCTTGTAGCCCATCAGTTAGGTTTGGATTCAAACCCATAAAAAGGAGAATCCACCTTTGACTCATCCATTAAGAACATTTTGATAAGATAAAAATGCCCTGTCGGCCGTCGGCTCTTTTTTTGTAATTCCATCTCGAAATCCAGTCTATTTCAATAATTCTCATTGTTTTAGGGTGCAGTCATAAAATTAGATTTTCAGGTTAAGTCAGTCATGTCAGGAAAGTGGACGAGCCAGTTTTATTCTTCACCCTCACCTTTTTAGTGTCTGATTAAATTCCATGCTCCATCCAGAACATTAATAATCTGGCCGTAAAACAAATTTGCTTAGCGTCACTCTTATCTAGGCAATATATTTAATTATAGCAAGTAACTTTGGGACAGTTTATTGGGCTCAGGACCATAAACTGGGAAACATAATGTAGGCAGGGATAGGTACCTTGAGCTGGACAGTAAACTATTTGCGATTTTTTTGCAAAAAGCTTAAAAAATGTGTAAAATTAACCACCTGCATGTTCTGATTGATATGCCCACACATTCGGAGTTTGAGTTTGAATAGTGGCATCCAAGTAATGGTAAAATCCATGAATCTGCACCTTAATTTTGTCACAAACCGTAAACTTCATCGGCATAAAAATACTTCTGCCTACTTATCTATGTCAAGATTCAAGCCTGCGGTTTAATCTTGTTCTTGATGTATTATCCTAAAATCTGAAAAAGTTGCTTAATGTAATTCCTGGCCGACCTTCAACTACTAAACTGATAAATTCAACACCTGCAACTAAGGTTTAAGTAGATATTGTTGAAATCGTGACGAAACGGAGAAATGTTTCAAGCTTTGGTCTCATGATCAGACTCTGAGTATAAAAGGACGACAAATTCTCCAGTTTCTTAAATCGTTTTAATCCGACCGAATTAAGATGAAGACTTTTGTAAGAATCTCAAAATTTTTGATTGATTTTTAATTTTTGAAAATTTCCGGAATTCATTTCTTAAAATTTTAACAGATCCTTGTCCTCTGCGTTGCGGCGGCTATTGCTCACCCTGGTGGGTGGGGTAGTGGTGGTGGTAATGGTAATGGTGGTGGTAATGGTAATGGTGGTAAGTGACTTATCATTGGTAACATACTTGTTTTACAAAAATTTGATAGTTTCAAATATTCCTGTTTTAATAAAGGTGGCTACTCTGGCGGTGGTTATTCAGGGGGAGGAGGTAGCTACTCTGGAGGTGGGGGTGGCTTTGGGGGACACTCAGGCGGAGGTGGAGGAGGACACAGGCCCCATAGGTTGTTGTATGGTTTATTATTACTGTGTTAAGATATAAATCAATACGATTGTTTCCAATATCGAACACAGGACATACGTCTACAATTATCATTCTGGATCAAATGATGCTGGTTTGAGGTAGACAGTAATTTATTTTTTAAATCTTTTAAAATTTCAGGAATCCTTCATGATAACGACGCTTGTTTTACAGATTTCTCCCATACTCTGCCGGAGCTGGTCTCCAAACCGGTCCAGTTGGTCAAGGTGGAGATGGTGGTGCTACCTATATGTAAGTTTCTAGATCTAGGTCATGCAAAAAACGACATTGTTACTTATTTGCTGACTTAATTTTTGTAGCATTCGATCCAGCAGCGGTGGTGGTGGCGGCGGTGGGGGTGGTTATTCTGGCGGCGGATATTCCGGTGGGGGTGGTTATTCTCGAGGTGGGGGTGGCTATTCTGGCGGTAATGGTGGAGGGTTCGGATTTGGGTACAATGGAAACAATGGTGGCGGTAGTGGATGGTAAAAAAAACAAAGAAAGTTCTATCTTTGTTAAGACTGTAGTTTCTAAATCTATTTCAAAAAATTATGTCTCAATCTGCCTTCAAGAATTGTTAAATAAAATCGCAAAATTGGTTCTATATTAAACTAAGCGTGACACAATTTTACTGTTTCTTAAAATATCGCAAATCCCTTAATTGTGCATAAAGTAAATGCATAATTGACATGTATGGATAGACAATTGCACGGCACAGAGGTTTACAACATGATTCANTCGCAAATCCCTTAATTGTGCATAAAGTAAATGCATAATTGACATGTATGGATAGACAATTGCACGGCACAGAGGTTTACAACATGATTCAGACTTACATATTGTTAGTCTCCTTATTTGTTTAGTGCATTCACAACAAAGTTACATTCCTGTCCGACCACCTTGAATGTTACCTCATTCCTTGTGAGATTATTTAACTAGAACTTGTGCAAATTGTTTTCTATTCTTAAGTTGTTTGCAATACATCAGAATACAGAATCACCATTCCCTAGCAAAATATGCGACAAAGTTTGTAAAAATGCATTAATCCCATTCCTTGTCCTGCATTGTTTGAAAACTAGTGCGTAAAAACTTGGCAAAAAAAGATTCAATGTCAATTAATACTATTGATTCAATACTTCGGTCATTTGCACTAAATTAAGCTTCCGTGTTGGCCGAAACTCGTTCATCTGTTGTCTAAATTGTCACAATTTAATTGTGGCACAATCAATCATAACAAGTTTATAGAAGTCAAGCCTGTCCACCGTAAGAATGAATAATACTTTGATTGAATAATCTTTACCTTGACCCAATTTAATTGCAGGAATTGCTGTAATTAATGAGTGCATTTTATTACTATTAAATCAAACCAGTGAAAACTTATTAATAAACTTGTACCATGCCCATAAAATTTTTCTATCTTTCACCACCCATAATCATTGTATGATTGTAAACCATAACTTAGCTCTCTGTTATTATAAAAAAATCATAAAAATCCCATTTCACGAATCTCCAGTAATAAAACTCTCCAGCGACTGTCTACCTGAAACTTGATCAGACACCGACATGGCACGATCGAAAAAGTACATGATTTTCATATACAACTTGAAGCACAAAAAAATGATTGCTTCAGTAATTGTAAATAATACACAAATACATTCCAAGTGACATGCTGAGAAATAGTAAGCTTGGTTCACATAATTATGTCATAGGCTAACTTATCCAGGCTGGAAACTCGAGTATAAAAAGGGATCAACTCTCCCTTAAAGTTATCAGTTCAATCTTGAGCAACAAAGCAGCATCATGAGAACTTTCGTAAGAATTTTAGAACCTGAAATTGAGAAACATTAAGCTTTAGAATTTCCAATTTGATAAATCATTTTATTTGCAGATTATCTTATCCCTTTGCGTGGCTTTTGCTATTGCCCATCCCGGAGGCATTCATGGAGGTGGTGGCGGCGGATATGGTGGAGGCG
>JAAXNX010003566.1:0-10428 GCA_036491905.1 Folsomia manolachei
TACAAATAGAATGCATTTCAAATAGTCAAGCATTGTTTAGTGGAGGACACTCCGTTGTCAGATAAGTTTAAGTGCACTGCGGATCCCCCTTCCCAATACAAATATTATCAAACCTCACAACCTCATCCCTCAGCTGCCCCACATTGGCCAGACTCCTGTAAATCCCCCACTTCCCCCTATAATATGTGGCCCCACTCCTCCACATTTGTAAATTATTATCCGTATATGTCATCAACACATTCCCATTATCATGTCGACTAAGAGTGCAGCTAAAGGAGCCCGTCCCACTTACGCCGTACGTCACATAAACCTTGGCCTTGACCCAAATTCCAAGAAAGGGGGCCAAATCCACGATGGCTGGTTTGGTCGTGGTGGCAGCGGAGTTGATGTGAATGAGCTCCATTTTATTTGGAGAACCTCGTCGTGGTGTGAATGTGATGAGTGGTTGAGAGTCATCTCCTCCCACCGCCTTCAGTTGGAAGATGTGGGTGAAACTATCCGAGGGTTGGAAGCCATCCGGCAGTTTAAATATCCAGGAGAATGACATCACATCTCCATTTCCTCCGGTGAGTGGACCTTGATCTGGACGAATCTCGTTGCGTTGACGGTCAAAATTCTGACATCTGTCGTTGTCCTGGTTGGCGTGGGAGTTGAAGAAAAATACCTGAAAGATACAAATTCCTAAGATTTGTAAATGTTTTCTCAATAAACACGCCCACCTGGTTTCCTTACCTGTTTATTGAGTTGTCCATCATTTCCTTGAGCAGATATGTCGTCCAAAGGAGGAGTGGCTGCAGTCAGGATTTTCTCCTGTGGCGTAACCTCCCCACACGGAGTTTATGAGGGCGTACGTGTCAGAAGAGCCATCCGGGCGCAAATATGTACGAGAGTTGATGGCAACCGGGAAAATTAGCAAGATAGCCGACAGCAGCAGCCTTGAAATTTCCATGTTAAATCCTATTTTATTACAATCTGGTTCTGTTGGTATTGAGTAAAAGTGTGACTGAAACTGGAGCTGGTCCATTTATACGTAAAAAGAATGAAATACTATTCGGTTGGACTGACCATTGTCTTGCTCATTTGATACCACAGGATCATGGCATGCATTTCAGAACACTTCAGAAAGAGATGGATTGCATACTGTTGTATCTTAACCGTTTACTCAACTTAATCCCAATTTGACCAACGTCATTTAACTCCGGATGACAGGTGGATTAGAGTTGTGCAAAATTATTTAATTAATGGTTTGGTGGTCACATGATGAATTTCACTGGACATTGACAAATGGTTGTCAGATAAACAAATGGATGCAGAATTGATTATTTTACATGATCAATTTTTATTTCTTATTCTCAGTCCTTAATTACATAACTACCTTTGACATCAATCCCTGCTGTCACAAAGTTTGTTAGTCATGTTACTTACAAATGCAGATACTGTTTTCGCTTTACTTGTGATTATTCTTGTTAAACGTAATTTAATGGATGGACAACTCTTCAGACTCTGATGTTCCGAGGAGCCTTCACATAAATCTGCCCTTCATATTCCTCAGCAGTGATCCATTTGGTCTGCTGAAGACCTTTCACCCCATTCACTGGACTCATCTCAACCTTCCTCAAGGGCACGAACAATCCGTAGGGTTGTGGACATCGGAAATATCTAAGGAATAAATGGAACAAATAATAATCAGTATCCTTCATAAAATGTTGCTAAATACATGGCAGCAAATAACTGCTCAGTCCACCCACTTACTCTCTTCCTCCTACAGTCCCATCATTCTTTCCTTCTGGATAAAATAGCTCCACTCCAGCCCAGTCTCCTGCCCTCACAAATTATTGATAGCCATGGTTGATAATTAAAGCAGTATTTTAGCAAATTCTTACCTTTGGCAATTTCCAGGGGTCCAATGTATCGCAATATTCCAGGTTTAGAGTCTCCCACACTGCTCCGAATAATGACACGGTCTCCAATCTTGACCCCACCCTTCCTTTGGGACTCTGTGGTGGAAAGATTGGGAATAAGGAGACGGACTCCGTGACACAAAACTTCCCAAGGAATCCAATCCTGGACTCGTGTTACGACTGGAGGACCGTGAAGAGGATGGAGAGCTCCAGTTGTTCCACATTTTGGGTCAATCTCAGTGATTTTATTTTAGTCAGAGCTTATGTAATTTACAATCCAGACTCCGTGAAAGCTGAACCGTGACTAAATGATTACCTAATCCCAATGTCTTGACCAGTTTGGATTAGCTGGAGGATGAAGGAATAAAGACGCAATTCAAGATCATAACCCGTCAAATTAAATATTCCAGTGAGCTTTGTTTTATGGTTCCAGTTCTTGTGGTTAAATTAGTGAGCGTGGGAAGATTGAGTAAAAAATGATGTAAAATCCAAGTGGAAAGGTGATGAATGGTTGGCATTGATTAGTTTGAGAGGCGTTTAATCGTCCGATTCTCATGGGTGGGGATGCCATGTTTCATCATAAGATAGAGGCTAAGCTGGATAAGTTTAGGTTTTGAATGTCAAACCGGACAAGCAACAACGTCGGATTGTGGTTTGTTCCCAATCGCGTAATAAATGGTATCGATTAGCAAAAAACGGTGTGTAGGTTGAGACACATAAAATATTGGTTGTTCTGAGACACTGTTAACATTAATATTGACAATAAAATGATGCTAAGCTCCATTCATCCTCTCATTGTTTTGCTAATGTTACATGTTTCACCTTGCATAGCAATAACTAGCACCGGCAGCTATATCATGTCGGGATTGGAATAATTCATGCGACATCCACACTCAGTTGTTGGCAAACCATCCTCATTTAGTTTACTCTAACTCTGATCGACAAGCTTGGCTGTGGAAACCTGGATTTGTTCTGCTAATTTTGCAAATATTGTTCAATTCCAATAAATCGGATCGCAATCAAATGCTCATTCTCATTTTAATGCATTTAGAGTTCAACTTGTAGTCCTTTTAATTTATAATGTTCAATTTATATTTATTCTTGAGTATGAGTGACAAAGAGTGTTTTATCTATCCCCATGATAGTGAGTTGCTTCAACCTTTATTACTCAAAGTCTCCTCTTTAGGACTTCTGTTACAAAAGAGTTCACGTGTCCAATCTCGAAATTGTTTTGCCATTACATAGAAAATAATGAAGTTAGCGGAGGAATTAATGATGACACAACCAATCGTGATATGCTCCGTGACCCAGTTACTAATTCNTGCCATTACATAGAAAATAATGAAGTTAGCGGAGGAATTAATGATGACACAACCAATCGTGATATGCTCCGTGACCCAGTTACTAATTCTGAAAATGGGTTCCAAAAAGAGTTCAATCATGATAATGGGTGCATGGCAAAGGAGAAGGACAAGAATCGTAACAAATAAAATCCGCATAATTAACACTTCCCGAATTTCATCCCGAAACATTTTCTCAACTCTCTTGCTTCTTTCTCGAAACTGCAATAAAATAATTTCAGAATTTCACCCTAATTACAGTCAAATGTGCAACTGAGAATTACCTCCAACACCAGAACGACGTTGCAGTAGACAAGGATTAGGAATGGGAGGAGGAAATCCAGAAACATGATCAACATACCGACACCCCTTGGCCAAGGAGTATGCTCATAAAAATTGTACCTGGCTGTCGGATCTTCCAGACTTTTACAGTCAACCCAATGCCAAAGTGTGAGGAACAGAGAGCCAATCAAGGCCAGAAATAAATACAGAAAGGCTAATTTCCTGGTAAACCATGTTTTAAATTTGTGAGGAAACCGAACGGCAACCAATCTAAAAAAATAATTGAAACACAAAAGATTTAAGAGCTCAATTTTGTAGGCGTAATTAATTCAATTAACCTTTCCACCGCAATTAGAACAGTTGTTTGAATTGATAATGGTCGGACTGGAAATGCAAAAAGTTCATGAATGGGTGAAAACCCGTCTAGGCCAAGTTGTGTTGGTTAGGCTTACGTGTATAAAATAGACACCACAAGATATCGTTGGACTTATCTATTTTGGCGAGATCCCTGATGCAAATGGTGATACCCGTCCCACAAATCCCGGCATCATAAACTGCCAACGCCAGCACAAAGTTTGTCACGGATAATTTCAAGTCCGACTTTTTTCCAATGACCAAAATTGTAAGAGCGTTGAAAAACAGGCCAGTGAGGGAAGCAATCAGAAATATTGATGTTGAAATAAGGTCAGCCGTTTCAGATTCAAGAAGAATCCTCACTTTTTTCCGTCGTCCTTTCCAACTCCATGATTCAAGGATCATTCAAGGATGGTTTAAATGTTGCTAATATTCGTAAAAGTAGTATTTGCCTTTGAGTCAAGAGTAGACAAGGACGAATTACTCCGAGATGAACTGAAACAATTCAAGGATAATTCAAGGATGGTTTAAATGTTGCTAATATTCGTAAAAGTAGTATTTGCCTTTGAGTCAAGAGTAGACAAGGACGAATTACTCCGAGATGAACTGAAACAATGCAGGGTTAATGCTCAATCATTTTAAATCCTAAAGATAGATTAGTGTCAGATTAGTTGGGAGACGGAGTTAAATATTAATGAATAGATTTAAGTGGCCTAGGGAATGTAATCAAACATTTTTCAACGGAATGCTTAGAACAATCCGTCATCATGAAGATAGAACCTTCCAATCAATCAATTTCCCGTGTTTCCCAGCAGCCTTGCAATTTGTGGGATTATCTTAAATATCATTCAGTTTTTGTAAGATTATTCTTGGAATACTTTAAACATATCGTCTACTTGTGAGT
The DNA here is from genome assembly GCA_036491905.1 of Folsomia manolachei. Classification (NCBI taxonomy): domain Eukaryota; kingdom Metazoa; phylum Arthropoda; class Collembola; order Entomobryomorpha; family Isotomidae; genus Folsomia; species Folsomia manolachei. The sequence continues at coordinate 4,782 of JAAXNX010003566.1, forward strand.
GTGAGACAGGATAGTGAAAAATAGTAATACTTGGGCTGGTTTGGCTAACATTTGCATACAACTTCAACACTTTTTCATCTACTTCAATGCAGTTAACTAGAATCAGACATAGTCCGACATTTTTATTTATCTTTAGAAAATTACAAGTGCAATAGAGATTAAGCTGGTTGTTTGACTAATTAACCAATTTTATTCTAAATGTGATAGCTTTCACTCCATCATGCAAGTAAGGTTGGTGCAGGTATCCCTAACCAATCCTCCACTTCCACTTTCTTATTTTAATCCTCTTTATCCCCAATTGCAATCCACCTCCACCTCCACCTAATTCAGGACCTCCAACCCCTTGGAAGCCACTCATATCAAGTGGAGACAAAGTTGGCATTGGTGGAAGTGTAAAATTGAACCCTGGGAATTGTCTCTGGAACTGTGAACTCCCTCCTGTCACACCCAGGGACTCACAGTCGTAGAGTGCACACTTTGGAGGAGCCACATCCTCCACACAAGGTCCACCTCCAGAGAGTGGATACTCCTGAACCCTCACACTGCAATTAGTCCAAGGGGAGAAGATAGAGGACTTGGAGACAGCCGAATAAATGAACTGAAGGAATTTCAACTGTCTCTTTCCCTTCTGAGGTGGTATGAGAGACAGGAACAGACTCCCGTCTCTTAAGGACACTTTTTGCGACTCCCCATCAAAATTATCCTGCTCTGAGAATAATTTGGCAGGGGTCAAACTGCAGCTGGCCTCACTGTCTGTGGAATAGGACAACTGCAAATAATAATATAATTATTGCTCTATTCTGACATTCTTCTATTCTAAACAACAAATAATTTACTTGGATTAAATCCGGGCAGGAGTTGGAGTCCGTAAAATTCCAGCCACGGTTCCCTCCATGAATTGCGAGGAGTTCAATTTGTTTTGTGGAGGGCCTCGTATTAAAAATGCAGGCCAAGGGTTTGGAACCAATCCGTTTGCCAAAAGCGCGACTAGGTTTGGGAAGGTGGTAAATGTTGTAGGTTGGTGAAGGGAACTGTCTGGGAATGGAAATAAATCGGGGAACAGAGACTTCCTCCGTCTATCCCAACTGCAAAGGAAGGATAATCAGCAGCCCTTTCAGTCAATACTTATTTCAATTTATTCCCATCCATTAGTAAACTTACGTCCTCTGGATTCTGATGCTGTGGAGCTGGAGTTGTCCAAGTTATCCGTCTCTCCAGAGGCTAATGGAGCTGCCACAAGTAGGATGAGCAGTGATGCAACAAATGTCAAATCCATTTTCGAGTTTCCAGATTTTCCAGAGCATTTCTTCCAGTGAAGAATACAAATGTAGTATCCTGTCCACTTGTGGACCTTATTGTAACTGAAGAGTTTGGTGGCCAGTTTCGCAGACCAAGAGAATAGCTAACGGTGTTTGCACTGTGGGTGGACAGGATGTTTGGTTTGTCTGGAGGCAAATCCTGTGCCGTTCTGTCAAATTGGTTGGATTTTAATACAACAGGATGCTGCATTACTGTAGATCGTTTTCACTTCACTTATCAACAACTCATGTGATGGAGATTTATCTGGTTAGGATGCATTTAGTTTGGTGACTGTTTTTACAAAACATTCCAGTCAAATTCTACCATGGAACATGGCCCCTAGTTTCAATTAGTCAACTGGCCCAGTGCATCAACTTCCAATTATTTATTGGCTTCACTTTATCCCTCTCATTTTGCAAACACTTGAAGACAATTTAAACCAATTGACAGTATAATTACTCAAAACAACAACAACAACTCAATTTACAACAAATGATTTATTGTCAACGCACAGGTCACAAGAAATTGAATATATTAAATTTTGCACAATTTATATAATCCCACTTGACAGTTAGTGTCAGATAATCTTTCCACCTGGGCGATGCTCATTAAAAGTTGTCTCACCTAAACATTCCTCAACACTTCAAACTGAATATGTTTCACCCAAGTGGGACAAGAGGTATTAATATCCATTGAACTGTGTCATTTTAATCCGTCCTAATCTGATTTAGCCCCCCTCCCAGGCCAAACTCTAATTGTGTCAGTAAATTATTATGTTAGCACTGATTAGATTTCATGTGCATGAGCTGATGTGATGACTGTAAAGTGAGCCAATCTTTCCCAAATCTCTGCCCGGATAAAAGTGACGGAGTGCTCATTGTTCTCCGGGAATAAAATGATGAAGCATTTTGAATCCCAGTTCATTTCTTTCCTTTCCTCACACGTAGCCTATATTTTCCATTACAATGAAAACTGTGCTACTAATTTTCTCCTTTGTTGGCCTGGGCAGTTGTGTGTGGGAGGCTAATCCTCCATTCTTTGCCCAACAATATGCAGGAGTGGGTGGAGCACGGACGATTATTTCCGACCCATCCGGTGACATATTGGTCCTGGGTCGAAGTATAAATGGTGTGGCCGTAATCTATGAGCGAGAAAATGAAGATGGCACAATTGACGTCGTTCAAACCCGGATTGTAAATGGAGAGGGATTAGGACTCAATCATGGTCTCGCCTTCCACAATGGATTCATTTATGCCCCCAGCTCATCCACGGTTTACAGGTAACACTGCTCATTGTTCCCGTTCTTTGAGATTTACTTGCCTTAGCCCAGTCAACTAAAAATCTTGACTCTTTAGTTGCCATAATTTAAATAATGTTACAAATTGACAACCACTTTGTAATGCAGATGGCCTTACACACCAGGAAGTCGTGAGGAGATAACAACTCCAGCAGAGCGAGTAGTTGAAGGGATGCCTGGTGGAGGTCATAATTCCCATCCCGTCATTTTTGACTCTGAAGGAAGGATGTATGTGGGAATTGGATCCAATGGAAATGTCGACCAAAACTCAAACCAAGCCAGAATTGTACGATTCACAATTGCTGGGCTCCTCCCTCTACCCTACTCCAGTGGAGAGGTAGATAAGAATCTATTAGTGCCAAATATCCTTATGAATAGGATATCATGAGTCATTTCTATTATTTCAGTTATTCGCGGATGGTCTCCGGAATGAGGCGGACTTGGCCTTTGATCTAGACGGAGTTCTTCACGGCGTGGAGAATGGTGCGGATAATTTAAATCGTCCCGATCTTGGAGGAGATATTCACAACGGGAATCCCGCTGAAGAGTTTAATCGATTTGATGGGCCAGTGGGCTCCCATTACGGTTATCCATACTGCTTCTCCACTTATGACCTTGATGGACATCCTCCTGGAACTCAGTTTGCCTGGCCAACCTTCTTAGACGATGGAACTCATTCTGATGAATGGTGCAACAATGTGGAAAATGTATGATCACTCATTTACTTTGGATTACATTAGAATAATGAACTATACAGCTAATTAACTTTTAGAATCGTCGCCCAATAGTATCCATGTCATCTCACAATGCTCCTCTGGGTGTGGAATTTTACCGTGGTCAAAATTGTGGAGGCGGAGGAGGTGCATTTCCCTGTAATATGACTGGAGATGCCTTCGTCTCCTTCCACGGCTCCTGGAACCGAACTCCAGCCTCTGGATATCGTGTAGGATGGTTTCCATTCGTAGATGGGCAACCCACCGGAGAAGACATCAATGTCATCTTTGAGCCAAATGAAGGATCCTGTCCAAATAACTGCATCCGTCCCGTGGGTGCTGCCTTCAATCCAAATGGACATCTCTTCATTACGGCTGACTCCAATGGAATCATTGTCAAGATCACCTATGGAGAGGCAGCCAAGGAAATAAGACAATTTGTTGATAACATCAAGTAAAATATTCATTAGCATTCAATAAAGATGTACACAGAACTATGAAATATTGCTTTGGGCAAGTTGGATAAATAAATTCCACTCAACTGAGACAGACATAATTATTGTAAGTGCGTGCGGCATAAGACAGAGTTAAATTTTTATTGCTTTGTTTGTTTGAGATATAGAATACTGATAAATTAGTAGTCGTTGTTGCGTGAAGGATGTCTTGAGTTCCTATTTACAATGACAAGGCGATCCGAAGTGATTTGAGCTCTCCAGATTTTTCCATAAACGCCATTTTCAATCCACTCCCATCCGCGTGGAAATATTGCTTAATACTCTCCAGCGCCGCTTCCAAAACGGAGCTTTGTCGGACTGTCAATATTTTTCCAGCCTCCTAAAATTCACACCAATAAGTTCAGAACTTTATAGCCAAGGATTCGATAGGATATTCAAAGTCATGGACTCATACCGTGACTTCTTTGGTGTCTGGTTTCACTTCCGGTTTCCTTTGGAATAGTTTGCCCACTCCCTCCATCGTCGTCGTTTCCATCAATTTCTTGGCATTACTTGTCAAATTCTTCATCAGCATCTGCAAAGAGAGGGAAGATTAACCATTATTTTATTTCATGCCCATCAATGAAGTGGCACAATGGATTCTGGATTTGCATTTACATTTTTATCTAGAGTGGGAGCGAGGAGAAGTTGCTTTTCTAAAATTCTCAAAACAGTTTTCCAAAGTTCCTTGAGCAGCCGTTTTAGCACCGTCTTTTCACAGGATTGCACATACAAGGACAAATATCCTGAGGAATACGGAAATAAAGTTAAATATTTCTTAGAGCTGTCAATGCCAATAAATGATTAGAGCTACCATCCAGTAGATCCATGAGTGGTCGGAGAACATTATCCGCTTCTGATGCGATTTGATAAGCCGTAGCATCCCCTTGACCCTTCACGGACATCAATAGCTCCACAAATTTCTTTCCACTCTCCGTTATACGAATTTCAAGACTACAAATTATGCAACAGATTGGTGTGATTCGAAAATATTTATGCATCAGTTGATGGTTACCTGGACGTGAAAATAATTGCTAAATCATCCAACACTTCGTTGAGTTGAGACTGCAAATCCTTTAAAATATTAGCAGCATCCTCATCCAGCCTTTCTCCTCCCATGGACTCGAATAACTTCTCCAAAAGAACACGAGCTTGCTGTATGTCGTTCATTAGGATGCAAGCCTACAATAATGTCAATTGGAACATATTTATTAGGCTAATCCTTATGAATTAATGAATTAATTTCCATGTCCAGAATATTCCCTTACAATTCTCGAGTCCATTGTCCACTGAGGGAATTCCTGTTTGACAATGTCTGCATAAGCCAACAATACTTTGACAATGGTTCTTCCGAGTCGAGCCATGTATCGAGCCAAGACATCGGGATCAGGGCAATCCAATTTGGAAACCACTTCAAAGGATTGTGTCAACTGAGTAAACACGTCAACCACTGACACGGAAAATAGTGCCTGCTCGCTACTCGTTTGAAACTGTGGAATCAAAATAATTCAATTAATTTTATTTATTATTATTCCCATTGCTCATAGTAAAGTTCTTACATTATCTTTTTTGTCTCTGGAATAATTGGAAACACACAAATTATAAAATGAAGCTCATGAATAATAGACCTAACCAAATCACAAACCGTTTAAAAGCGCCATGAACATATTCCAGGGAGACGTCATCGTTTTCATTCAACCATTGCATCACAAATGGTTCAAACCACCTGAGATACCACAAGGGACAAAGATATTTGTCAACCGTTGACTTGGTGGAGTTTACTATTTGTTTTCAACTTACGCCGAGTATTCAGGGACAGCTCCTTTGTAGGGTGGAACTTCCTT
>JAAXNX010003567.1:0-10427 GCA_036491905.1 Folsomia manolachei
ATAATTAGACATGAATGAAATGAACTGTTTGCAAATTATTATATGCAGCAAATTGCAATACAATTATGCTATAACGATATATTTTGATTTCAGATAACATCGCGTACTAGTAATTCAATTCGAAGCAAAATATCTGGATTGGTTGAGTCTTGATTGTTTGCGACGTTGGCATCATTTCTAACTCAAAGGTAAGATTTTCACAGTTCCTTATTTTTTTCAACTTACGCATTGCAAAAGTGCTTTTAGACAAAAAAGCTTTTCCCCATTTATAACTGATGTGGATAAATGTTTGAGGTTACAAACCAAAGATCCGGCGTGAACTCTGATTCTGTTTTTCTCAATCTGTTGTCATCAATGACAAACTAAACCCGCACGGACTCGGCTAGAATCTTCTCTCTGAAATACACAAAGTTCATTCTGTAGACAATGCTTTTAATAGATCTTAATCCAGATGAGAATGAAGGGCTTATTTATGGAGGATTCAGATTTGGGCGGAAAGAAGAAATTGCCATGCAGTAGCCAAAAAGCTGGCTGCATGGGAAAAGTGCATTACACAACACGAAGAGGAATCTTATCTGAATTAAATCCACGCACTTTCTCTCCACTCCTTCCTAATTAATGACTATGATCCCTCTGATCAGAGCAGAATCTAATTATTTTTGTGGGATTTACGCGAAATTGCCAGCATCAGTATTGTAATACATTACTTGAAACTTTTTTTGGAGACCTAAAGGTCATTTGTATAGCATTTAATGCACTCATCCGACTTCGTATTTTTGCTCATTTTTCGTTTGCTTTATGCTTTTAATTTTACAAAAATTGTATTTAAAATTGTATTCACTCAATATGCAATGCCAAAGAGAAATGAACCGCTGATTTTAGAAATTGTGTTGATGACACTATACTGGATTATTAAGTTTATATTGAAAATCTCGAACATATGCTAAGAAGAAAAGCAAGTTGCTTGAAAGCAAATCCACTAATTAAATTTAACGTTTGTTTAATTTTGCTCTTTCCTTGTGTCCCAACTATGAAACTACCTACATTCACTCATTTGAGGTTGATGATGCAGTGCAGGAATGTGTGTAGTACAAATTAAAGCGTTTCCATCCGAGTTTCATCGCGTACAGAATGTTTACGTTGGAGAAAGTAGTGAAATTCAAACAGAAAATCTAATCCAATAATTCTATCCTTTGGTCCGTGGTTCGACGAAATTTCAAAGTCAAAGCGTAACTACCAAAACCAACTACTACAGTGAAAGCATACGAACAAAGAAAATGCATGCCGCATGTCATCAACCTTACTCTTCCCTGCATGGATTTGCTTACACTTGGGCTGATTCAGGGATTATTCCTGATGCATCACGGAAGGAAGGAAAGGGTTCATTAACTGATAGTGGATAAGTAGTAGTTTCTTGGCTATAGAATACATAAATTACGTTGATTTCCTTCTTTCATGACAGTCAGACGAAGCTAGGTATTGAAACTTATCTGCAAAGGGTGGGCTTACTAGGGTATGGATTGATATGGCGATAGTTCCTACTTGCGTTTTTGGAATTTTGTATTTTCGTATCCCGTTTAATGCAAGCCATTTGAACGTTCGGCAAAACTTGTACAGTTGATGCCAAATGTTATAAAAGTTGAGGACTTTGTAAAAATATTTGTAATACTATCCCACCTTGAATTTTCATCTATCGCTTCGTCTCACTCAACCAAGAAGGCGATTCAAATGTGATGTTAAAGTTGTTAAAGTCAACAAACCTAGATAAAGTCAGAGTCTGAAGACTTACACGGTCATGGTGTGAAACAAGCTCAGAGTGAAGAGATGGATCAGATTTGTTGAACAGTGGAGAGTTAGTTTTACTTTACCCAACTAAAGTTCACTTGGTTAGGTAGGATTGTGTATTCTGGTTAGAATTCTCATTTAGCGTTTATATCGTCCATAACACACTTTCCCAATTTTACGTCCGTGTTAAATAAACCAAGGCAGAGAGACTGGGGCAAAGGCCGTGGCTCGGTTTGGCGTGGCGAGGGCCTCTTACCTATATACTCGGTGTGATAAAGGTGCTGCCAGCTCGGGCTGGTTGATGTTTCATTCTGGATCATAAAGCAACGGGCCGTGAAGCAAATGTAAACCTAAACCCCACTACTTTCTCATGACGACCAACCTTCTTTTCGCCCAGGACGACACCACAAAATTCCGTACACAAACCTTAAAACTCGTACTGTGTGATGAACGTAGATTGGACAATGGTGTAGTGTAGTGAATCTATTCAAGAGAGTGCAAAAAAGAAGGGTTGGCATCTCGGCTGGGTGTTTGGGTTGCTTTATCTGAGCTAAGCTGAGCTTTCTTTTTTCTATCAAGTAACAAACCCGAATAATAAAACCACAAGGGAAAACTGATTTTACTACGGGAATAAATGACTCCTGATTTCGGGATAAAAGACATAAAACTCTGCGCTTTTTCTACAAAAGCACAAAAACTTTGAACAAACAACACTAACCAACCGCGCATTACACATTTAGCAGAAGCAGGCAGGTTTGAAAGTGCAGTGATGAAAACAACAGGCTCAAAATGCAAACAGCAACAAAATAAACTGTGCCGTGCTTTCTCCTACTTTCTCTTCAAGTATTAAAACTTTGTACCACGTTTACATTTGCTCATTCATCTTCACACTTTTTTGTGGGCTAAATAAATTTCGCTTTTGTCGCTTCCTTCTTTGATTTGGATTTGGATTTGCATTACATTATTTGCTCATGTCCCACTTTGTTGGTCTCATTTTGCATAATTCCTTTGTTTGTATGGTAATTCCACACTTTAGAGTTTCTCTTTTTTGTTTTAAATCTGAGTAACACAAATAGTTTACTGAATGCCCACAAAATGCTTATAGTTAGACTGCGTTAACTTTTATTCAACTTAAGCAGAGCTACATAAATCCCGTGGGATAGAGGGGGAAGAAAACTTTTGTCTAAGTTCAACGCGCATTGAGTAAATGTAGAGTTTCAAAGTCGGATAGCTTTTGCAGTGGAACGTATTTTTTTACTGCGATGTGTATTGCTTCATGGATAATCACCCAGTTTCCGTATTTCGTCATAATTTCCACTTTTTCCACAATCAGCTCTAGGATCAGTTCATATCGTGCAAAGAAAAAAGGATGTGACGGAGTTGGCATAATAATTTTTATCGACTGGCACGAAAATGACAATTAAATAGAAATACTCGTTGCATATGCCTATCATTGTTTTCAACACCTTTATTTTCCGTGCCACTTATACGCCTTTGCATTACAATTGGGTTGCAAAACCCTTCCAAGTGTAGAAAGTAAGGATATTTTCGTCACTACTAAAATGCCTCCTTGTTATTATGATGAGAGGAATTTGATGTGCTTGCATGTTGTTGTCCCACTTGAATGAATCCAGTAAAACATCACATTACAATAAGAAACTCGTTCAAGAAATGATAATGAGAGTTGATAAGAGAAATTGTATTACAGTGTAAATGGCGGCTGGTTGTATTATTGCCTCGAATGTCGATAATTTTCGGCTAGATTAACACAGACTGAAGGCATCTTATTGGCACTACCAATATGCAAAATTCTCTTCAAGTCCTCTAAAATTCATTGCATTTTAAACATTTGTACGCTTGATAATAAAGCACATTTCCTTCAATACCCCACTTACAAATATAACTCAACACAGCAGGAATTTATGAGTCTCATACGGCCTTCATTCATTACATTTTAGAAATCTGAAATCTCATAAACGGTTTCCAACATGAATTTATTTTAACAAACTAAAAACTAGTTGAGTGATGCACGGAATCTCGGACTTCGTGATTGTAGCACAAACGCATTTATTTCTTCGTCCACTTTTCATTTTCTGGCTAGTTTATATACATTTCTGACCGTAGCTCCTCGAGCAAAAGTCGTATTTTGCTGGTTGGTTGGAATGAAATTCCTGTTTCAACTATTTGAACCTTATTTTTCCAGCATATTTGCTTCTTCCGCGTACATATTTACTGCACATTAATTACTGCAATTATTATTAGGCAATCCTTTCATTCACTCGTCATCCAAGCGTCATGTTTTGACTGCTGTGTTTTTCTTGAATTTTCCAGGATTGCATGCACTCCTTGTTTGTTTCTTTTCTTGATTAGTCCGTAGACGTCCAAATTGACGCCAACTACTTAATGTTGGAGTAAATGACGGAAGTTTAGGCAACTTTTAAAATTCTTTTATGCTCCTTTAATAGTCAGCGCGGCTTTTTATGTGGCAACTCTTAACCTATAAACATACTTATTTACAAATAAAATAAAATTCCCTGGTTTACGAGTAGTGGACAAAAAAACTTTAGCATCATTCACTTTGTTCTTAGGCAAAGTAAAAGGTCAAAGTTAAATCTAAGTTAATCGTAATGCCAACCTCAGCTCAGCATGGTTTATTCTGTCAACAAAAAAATGTTATTTATAAGCGTGGTCGAGTTCTATATATTAATATTTTCAGATGAAGGCACGCAGTAGGTGTCGGAGTTAATTTGTGTTTTGTGTAAGCTTTGTTTTATTTTTTCCCTTTTTGCACTACACGCTCTAAGTGCCCTCGAGAAAAAGTAGTGAGAAATTCAACTGAGTGAGTTGGCATGAGGGTTTCGTGCAAATCTAAAAACCAAATGCTTCCTGCCTAATCCCTCATTTTAATCCTTGGGGGAGGTCTATCAGTCTAAACTAGGCTGAAATCTGGAAAGCTACTCAAAATTGTGAACAAGTGGGTTCACACTCGCTCGTCGTCAACGGGACTAAACGTCCTTTCACCAAATGAAGGGGAGGGAGTCGAATCAAACCAAATCTGGGCCATCGACTCACTTATACGATACAAATATGCTTAAAGTGTTGTTTGTATAAATATTTACTCCATGCAGTGCTTTTGTTGATAAACTCCCACTACAACCAAATCGTGCATGCTTTAATGTATGTAACTCAAATTCATGAAAGCGTAAACACATTTCTATGCGAGAAATGAAACCTTTTATACATAAATTGCAATGCACAGATTTTATAGTTTTATTGAGATGTTTTGCATTTAATAGTCTCAGAATATAAGAGGGACATTAACCTGTTTTTATGTAGAATGCCGTAAAAATACGGAAGTTTAAAAGCTTGTAAGCTGTGGTAATTGTATAAATGCAAATAAAAGAGTGCATGGAAATGTCATCAAGATTCCTTAAACTAGACCAAATTTGGAAAAGTTGATGGAAATCCAGAAAATCCAGTTGAAGAAAGAAATAAAAAATGAGCCCAATGACAGGCGGGATTGAGAGAAAGTCATGTAGCAAAGTAGGAGTCTGAGCCAGCTCACTTACATATAATAACAAAATGCGACAATAAATCAAAAGACTCTTGTGGATGGAGTTGACTGTAACGCCTTCATCCAACTGTATTTTATACCTTTTTAGCCCCAGGATAGCATAGCGTGGATACAAATCATGTTCTAACTTCTCATAGTCTGTAAGCTTAGCAAAATTTACCAACTATGTAGTAAAGAATTAAAATTAATTGAAATGAATCTGATGGCAAATCAGTCATTAATTTAATGTTCTTTCTACATTTAGGCAAACCGCACAACTACAATAGAACTTCCCCAACAACATTAAGTCACAATCAATAACGCTGAATTTGAGTTTGGGCGTTTCTCCTGCAATAAAATGATTTATTTGTTGGCAGTTTGTCGTTAGTGGTTGGATCACGGAGAAGGGTGTGTGGCGGCGGTGGCTGCAAAAATTAGCAAAAATGTCCTCTAGCCATGAACGAATAAGGTAGACTCGGAAATGGAATAGAAACAAGAGCAACGGATTTTCTTTGACCTTTGCAGTCTAATGATTTCTTAATTGACAAATCATTTTGTTCCAAATTCAACCTTAACCGTAAATGGAATTAAACACTGTCCAATTGTGACTATCAACTATGCTTTACTTGGGCTTCCCTAGCTTCTCAAAGAATTAGATATTTTTATTGGGATATCAATATTAGCAAGTATCAATTCCATTCTGGTTTAATGATCAATCGTCCACCTGCACGAATTGAGGATTTCATGGATTGCAATTTAATGAGCTTGTGCCGTAATCAATTTTCTCTCCGTTTTCAAGCAAGAAGTGTAGCAATAAAAAGCGATCCACATTGAATCAAGTCCTTATTAGGATGGGCTGCATCATACACAAAAATAATCATGCTGGTCAGGCAGACAGTTGGCTTCTTGCCTCATTCTACAATATTTTGATTAATCGATATCATTTAGTAGCAATTCGCACAAAAACTTGTATTCGCATTTGAGAGTGGTTTGGGTTTCATTGGAGAAGCTCAAAAGCAACATTTATTAATTGTTGTTCATAATATCTCTACTTGAACCAATGAATAATACTAGCTAAAGGGAGGATGTCTTCTAGTTTTCTTCTGATATTTGACTTCAGGTGCAATGACTTGGAGTTTTTGGAAGATTTACTTTTATAATTAATTGCTACGATGAAAAGATAAATAATACTAGCTAAAGGGAGGATGTCTTCTAGTTTTCTTCTGATATTTGACTTCAGGTGCAATGACTTGGAGTTTTTGGAAGATTTACTTTTATAATTAATTGCTACGATGAAAAGTTGAACTTTCACTAAAATTGTTGTAATTATTATTATTTTATATGTCTCATTTCAATGATTCCCGTAGCCAATATTGTTTACATTGATGGCTGCATCTTACCAGCACTTAAGGTCCGAAACATGCGGCGATTGTTATGGGCGATGGCTTCTTGGCTAAAACTGTCCGCTGTAATTATTTGTTAGAATAAGAAATATAGAACATTTTAAGGTGTTGCTTTATTAATGCTTGTATTTTATGTTGACTTATGCTTTTGGATCAAAATTGTTTGACAAGGATTGACAACAAAAGTGGCATGCACAGTCAGAAAGATGCTTATTAATGGTCACTAGTAATTAAGTACCATGACTTGTTCTGTTTTGATGGCTCATGGTGTATGGTACCCTAAATTGTAGAACTTTATTTTGATTCTGACTCGGTATAGTTCTTACTTTCCTTTCCGTATTTTAAAATTAATTTCAAATAAGTACTTTCTGTGACTAATTGCAATACACAAGATTTGCAAGTGTGCATTTGACCCCCTCTTGTTTTCGACGTAGGTGGTTTGAATCTGTTTGCTGTTGATCATACCATCACAGCAAGCACTCGACCATGACAAATGAACACGACTTGAGGCTTTGGTACTTAGTTGTCTATTCGTGATATTATGAAGCTCCACCAATTTTTCTGCACGTTTGGATGGAATTGAATGCATCAAACAGGACACGTGCTATTAAATTTAAAAAATCACTCTCAAAAGTTAAATATGATTCCTGAATTGACATCGTTTTAAAGAGATTCTTACATCATGTGGTTAAATTTTGTTGTCAAATTACATACAAATATGCAAACTACTTCTGAACTCAATGAAAATTTTAAATTGTCAGAAATCATTTTTTTGACGGGACATGAGGATAGAGTGCGTTAACTGGATTTTTTCATGAAATCTTGGGTGAAGGAATGTGCTATGTGCCTTCGTCTAATGAATCTCTAAAGGTTAGTTATGAAATATTATTGTCAAGTTGGGAATCTGCAAATTCTAAATAATTGCTGAAGGCTTTCAATACAAAAAACTTACATAGAAAAGTTTGACACCTTGCGATCACTCATTTCTTAACGAGTTCAAGAGTTTCAAGCCAAGACTGCTTCCTTTTCTTGAGCAAACCTGAAATCGCTCGTGCCAGTAGAAAGAATTAACAAACGTGGAACACAAAACGATATAATAACCCAAGAAAAACGCCAAACTATTATTTACGCATTTGCATTAGTTCAAACCGTCGTTGGCTCCTAGCTTGGAATTCGTATGTCAAAATAAGTACACGCAGTTTTCGTTTTCGAACAAAATTCATGCAACATTCACCGGTTTTTTATAGTGGTGCCTCCACCGGTGGCAGAATTGGAGGCCCAACCATATTAAGTAGTATATGTATAGGGCAGGTGAGATTAAGGCAATTCCAAAAACCAAATGTTTGAGCTTATCGACAAATTCAGACGAAAAAATAGTAATGGAAAGGTAACTTCATTCACTTCTGGCCCTTTACTGTACCTACCTGCCAACAAGGTTGATTTTATGTATGTTCTAAAAGTGAGCAAAAAACTATCACATGTTAAATCGATAAATGTTTTCACAACCAGAAGTTATATACGTTTCGTACTGCAATGCAAAGGTACACATACAGCAAGTAAATAAGTGCCTGTAACAGAACTACCTTCATAAGTAACTCTGGAATCGGATTGACTCAGTTTGGTTTGGTTTGAGTATGGCACAAACCGAAATAAACTGGATGGCAAAGTAAATGGCAATGCAATACACACATTACACAATCACATGTTTACATTACCTTATGCGAAAGTCGATGGGTAGGAGTAAGCGTAAAAATTGCAGTTGAATTTTTCTTGCCGACTTTGTGCCAGTATGAAGTAGTAAACTATGCTGGATGGGCGAATGTTTTTTTCTTATAGAACTCTGTAACCAATCACCATCGCCAGCTCAGGGTTTTAGTGAAAGTTATCAAAAATCCTATACTTTGTATTTCTTTCCCAGGAAGCATTCGACTAGTTCTGCATATTTCATACCGGTAGAAGTGGTAGGACGCTCTTGGGCTTTGGTTTGCTTGGTTGGTTATGCATGTAGCACAGGCACAAGTACGAGAGATTGGTGGGTGGATAAGCGGATAAAGACATGCAATCCTGTGGATTTATTTGGATAGGATGGCATGACATGGCCGGCTTTAATGCGAGAGAGAAGGAGTCTGGACTGGACTGAACGGGTTTTGATAATAATGCGGACAAAATTCCTTGTCGGGACCATTTGCGATGCAATGTTTTCTGTGGTCGAATTTTCCGTGGAATGGTCTCCCGTTCCTTCCTCTCTATTCAAATCCAATATTTTACTGGGCACACGTAGTATTAAAGCAATGGCATAATACAAGTAAAGTGAGTGAACTTGCTGCTACTTTTACTGGTTTAGCTTTAACTTAGCTTAGTTACCAGATAAGTGTGAGAATAACAAAGAAAGAAAAAGCAGACCAACACATGCCAATCCGTATGAATTCAAATATTATGTATCTGCCTTACAAGACATACAATGGTTGTGCATTAAAGTAAGTTTTTGTGAGTAATATCTTGTAGAGTATGGAAGATAGCAGAATGAAAAGAAGAAGGAGGTTCTTGGCATTGGCTCCGCATTAATTTAGAATATTATTGCCATTACCTTCATCCCATTTGATTCCAACTACTATAGCACTGGCTGACACTCGACATAATAAGATCAAAGTTTGGACTTGGATAAGTGAGTGAGGGAGCGAGATAGAGATGAAGAAATTCATAAATGATATGAAAGAGATTTACTATTCATTATGTCGAGTGTGTTGTGTCTCGTGTGTGTGTTTTATATTTCAAAGATGAAGATTAGAATTGGGATTGGATGTAGAATACGTAAGAGCTGGAGTGATGAGGGATGGGATCAAGTTGAGTAATAAATGGGTCTAGTTTTCTTCCTAGAATTTATATACCTTGGCTCATTTCATTCTTGACTTCTTATCTGATACAATTTTGACTTCTTATTAAATTCATACTGCATTCTTGGCCAGAATAAGGGAGTGTGGTCTTGTTTTTTGGATAAATTGCTACATTCAAATTTGTCTGCTTCCTTTCCCCTTACTGAATTATAAGTGCTTGCATCAATCAATATTGGAGAATTGAAATATTTCAGAACTTACAAATTATGGAATGTGTCAGGTGCTTCGGATTCTACTAGGTTTCTGTCATTTTTTGCTCTAATTTGAGAAGTTTCTCTAAAATTTCATTTAAAAATATATTTTAAGTAACATTTAAATACTTTATTGAAACTGAAAGAGTCCTTAAAGCTTGTGTTTACTTTAACTTTAACGCAACATGTAAAAGAAATAATTCACGTATTTTAAAACCTTTCCACACGTTTTTAACAGGAGTGTGTTACAACTGTTAGAATAAGCTGAACTGAGTTTAAAGCAGATTACATTTAATGTATATATGCTGCTGCATGTAGCCATGGTCTGGTAATGCTTCTACGTGCCAACTATATTCATCCAACAACTTATGGTCATTATGAGATAGTTGGGAAAATTAAATGGCGGCGCAAGTGGGAGTGTCCCTCCCGAGCGAAGTAAAAGTTGTTAAACTTTCTCACAGAGTTGTAAACTTGGATACGAATTGTTAAAGAGAGTGTTGAGTGGTGAGGGCCAAGCTATAGGTTGGCAGCCGAGCAATGCAACACTAATCACCCCGGATTTGAATTTACTTTAAGTTTACTTTTAGTTACTTACTTTCCA
>JAAXNX010003568.1:0-10424 GCA_036491905.1 Folsomia manolachei
ATGACGCCTTGTACATTTTTCATTTCATTTTTCATTTTAAATCTGTGATATTTGAAAGGCAGGTTATGAACAAATTTGACGTTTCCTTTCAACTCATCTCAAGGCAGGACTTTCACTTTGTCCAAAAAATGTGGAGAGATTTCAGAAAGGAAGAAAGGAAGACTTGAAGGAAAGCATGATACTAGAAGACGTGATAACAGATAAAACAAGGAAATCTTGGTAATTATAATTTCTAAACTTTTTCCTACTTCCTTGAATAGTGTTGACTCTTGAAACTTTGGGATTTCCTTTATTTGTTTGTTCACTCACGCCATTTCCAAAAATATAGGGAAAGTTATGCTTTGATCAGGGCTTAGATTCAGTGTGAAGGCTGAAAAATGGACCTGAGCACGTTGTTAGCACGACCTAACTAGGTTCAGTAGATAAAAAGAGAGCAGAATTGCCTATTTGACGCAATTATTCCAATGGAAAATTCCGTAGCCGCAACTTTTCAAAGTGCCCTCTACAAGCTGAATGATTTTCGGCATGGAAAGTTTTGAATTCCTTTTGGAATTGGTCTGACGAAAAAATATTTGAACAGATTGGTGAAAACCCTTTAATGACCAGTAGAGAATAGTGCAACTAAACCACAAAAAGAACCCGCATAACTTTCTAAATTAGTATCCACCATATAAAGCCAAAAAACTTTCTCCCATATCTAAACCTAACCTAATTTCACCCCACATCAAGTTTAAATGACCAAATTTCAGATCCGATTAAATGAGATTGTGCCCAAATAAAATAATGGGTTCCAAATGCCTGGAATGTGGTGAACGTTTATTTCGCAATTTCAAGTAAATTGTGGAAATTCCCGAAAAGGTGCTTGTTTCAAAAATAGAGTCCAATAAACTATTCCAAACGCTGGAAAGCTTATGCTACCGTTTATGCAATATCTGGAAAATCACGCTCCAGAGCCCAGTAAATAAATTTAATTTCGTGACGCCCGCTTCCTCGGGTTTTCCACGCGGAAAAAATTGTGAGTGCGAATTATAGCTACCTCATCCCAGAGTTGAGAACGACATTCATTCAAGCAAAAACTGATATCCGACTCTTACGGGACGGAGTTAGTTCCCTTCCCATAACTTCCTTCAACAAAGACGATTAAGATTCGAATTTTGATATTATTTAAATTATTTGCGTCTAGAGAGAACGGCATTCTGCTGCCACACAAAAAGGCGAATTAGCTAGATACAAGTTGAGGCGGCTGTGAGTATGGCGTAGCAACGAAAGAAGATCTCAACAATTCATGCTACCTGGACCAACCAAGAGAGTTGGTGTAATTTAAGGCTGCTGCTGAAGGCAACTCGTAAACCAGATAAAATTAAGATGAGTTTTAATCGCTCATGCAAAATGAGTAGCTAACTTTCCATGTGCTACTTTCTCAGTCTCACCAGCAACTCGTGTCTAATCAACCTAATAAAAATCCTTAATTGCCTCCCAAATTTTTCCATTCATTTGCAAAAGTCATCTTTTTGCTCATAAAAAGTTAAAAAATAATTAGCGTACGGATCCCCGGTAATTTAGATAAGAAAAGTACACACATTACCAAACTCATATATTTGTCTTACTCTTCCCAGAAATAGACCAAACTTGGAAAAAATCATCAAAGTTTGAAACTCTCAAGCTACATTAAGACATTAAAAATGTAAATTTTATGCATTGCATAGACGCCCAACTGCCAAAGTGACCTTATAGCTAACCACACTACAAAGAGAAAGTGGGATGGGTTCACTCCCTTTATTCTCCACTTTTGTTCAATATTTGCATTATTCCTGAACTGAATAACAGAGGAAGGATCACTCTGTGAAGAATGAATTTTCGGGAAATTCAAGTCAGTGAAGATAGGATACGCAGGAGTGAGAGCCTAGGAGCAAGGATGCTTCTACTGGAGTGGAGAGAACAAGATAAATTTAGAGGACCCTGCCCTGAAAGTCTAAATTTAGCCAACACATTTCCAACCCATCCCGTATTGGACTAGAGTAGGAAGCTCCTTCAAGGAACCCATGTCTCCATGGTTCGTGTAAACGATGCTGGTATGAGAAGTGATTAAGTGTCATTTGAGCGACGTCTTTCCCCCTGAAGCAGATGCTGATAATTCAAATTGCAAACAAACAAACTTTCTCCGGGTGCTGTTGCATTCCAAATTATCACGGTTTGTGATCAAATCAACTGTCAACCCAGTAATACAATTGTCCTTAAATGTGCTCGATTCTTAGCAAAAATCGCACGTGTACGCATTATGAATAGGGAACTCTGTAAAATGAAATCCTTTAAGTTATTAGAAGGAAAAGAAAGTTCTATCCTTCTAATCCACTACCAGGAAAAAGTTTAACTTTTTTCTTACCCATCTCTTTCGGCTGCTCGCCTGCACAATCTTTAGCAACTTTGTCCATACATTTTTTGTGAACATTGTACTTGCAATCCCGACACTGAAGTCCTTGTTTAAAAAGCCCTTTCAACAGTTTTTTGCAGTAATGACAAACGGTTGGGCGGGTGTAGGAGTGGATCATGAAATTGTGTGGAATTTTGATGCGGGCAGCAATTTCCCGTTCCACCCAAGGTGGCCTTCCTCCCAGGGATGGGGATCTACTCCGACTTTTACCATTATTTGGGGAAGGGGCCAGCTGAAAAAAATGAAAAAATTGTTATTTATTTTATTTCTTTTAATATCGCAACCAACTCAAAGAAAATATGAAGTACAAAAGGAAACCGCTGTGACAGGCAAGTCCTTTGAGCCACAAATGATCAATTATCGGAAGTGAATATTCTTGTTTGTCGAGTGCAATGCAATTATCTTGGATTTAATGGCAAATTCTGAAATGAGCTTATTCAATGCCTCCCAATTTCTCAGAAGCCACGCCACGGAATAGAAGAGTTGCAGTGAAATTAAATGAATAAAGAGAAAGTTCGCCTCAAATGGAGCAGAGTTTGGATGCATGGCTGGGTAATAAAGCACAATTTTACAACCTGCTGCTTTCTCCTATGGCCAATTTTGGGCCAACTCGCGTCGTAGTTACCATTAGACTAAATGACAGGATGGGTCATAACTACAGGGCAAAGAGAAAACAGGAGTTTGGATTACAAAGATGAGCCATATTACAGAAGCCTGGAGGCTTAGACACATCAACAGAATTGGAAAATCGGCCAACCCATGACAATGATCCTCATTTCAACTCTCATCCTTCTTAAAATGTCATTTGTAAAATGTTGGATTCTATAAAATTGAAGTCAATCGAGTGAAAGGAGCTGACTCGACAGTGTATGCAAGGATTATTATCTACCTGACTATTGAATGGCGTCCCTTATTTTCGGGAAAATATCCTTTTTTCAAATTTTCTTTTCTTTGTGATATCAAACAAAATAGTTTATTTTACCCTGATTCATTACATATAGAGCATCTATCTTAGATGAGCAAATCCAGCCAAAACAAAATTGGAATGTGGTAAAAAGAAGAATCGAAACCTGAATGGAGTGACTGATTGCAATCAATAAATGTCGAATTCCGCCTTTCGGCAGGATCTAACACCCTCAATATTAAAAGATGGAGGATGTTGGATAAAATCCTGAGCATAATTCGGGTGTGATATTGAACTTTCTTTCAACGGAAATACAAATGTCAACTCCCCACATATTAGTAGTCATCTGAGTTCATTTCCTCCAGCAAGCACGTTGTAGGAAGAAAAGATGAAATGAAATAAAACTCCAAACAAACCAATGGGATTGGAGAACTGGATAAAAATAGTCCAAGTCAAATAAAACGAGACAAATAAATTCGGAAAGGACCCTTTCCAGTCTGGGTTCTTTGCTCACTTCACATTGTGATCATTTCAGTGCCTTTAAACTCACTTCAATTCAAATATGCTCTACCTGGATACCTTCTTCGTATCAATAGCTTTTTAACTTTCTTTCTCCGGAATTTACTTTAAAGTGAGCACTACTCGACTAGCAAGGAACGGAAAGGACATTCCCTTCATTCTATGGGATTTGTGTCATGCATTCTTTAATCGTTTGAAAAAAAGTTACCAAATCCCATACCCAACAAAAACTTGTATTTTACGCTTGTAATAAGAACGAAATTTGTCCCCTAACCGTCTAAATAAAGTAGTCTAGTCTCAGTTCAATCGTCCCGAGGCAAAATTGGAAATAGAAGTGATTGGTTGAAGAAATGATTGATCAACAAAAATTGGTTGACTTACCAATCCTCCAATCGTAGTGGAAAGTGAACAGTTGTCATCAGAGAGGTTAGAGTTTGAACCGATGGATCCAGATTCGGATGGACTTCGAGGCAGACCAAGGAATGTTGAGGAGCGACGTCGCTTCCCGTGGTAATTATTACTGCAGTTGTTGGGTATCTTGTATACGCAGCGTTTGTGAAAGTTTAGACCACAACCTGGATAAAAATTAGGATTATTAATCTTGTGTTACAAAAAGTTTTAGTATTAAATTGGGTTTGATCAACTTTTCCAAGTCGGGCAGCACAGGATCAAGGACGGGTGGCAATGGGAACTAAGATTTGGCGATTGCATGGTGGCAAGTTGCCCTTACGACGGACAAGTAAGTAAGTAGATAAGGAAGTGTGGTTAAAATTCTAGAGAAATTTCCTGGCTGTCAAAACTTTTGATTTCTGGAGGCCACATAACTTTGGATCGAATGTTCTAACTCAAACCAATCCAACTCTTAGATGCGAGCGAAGTACGCCATAAAAAAGTATTTACTTGTTAAACAAATAAAGTTCTATTTAAAAATGCACTACTTATCATTCATGGTACATGGTGCCATTTCAATTCAGTATGACGTCACATGGAATAACCTCGACGTTGGGTCGAATAACAAGGCTATTATTACCAAACAAATCTCGTGATTTTGCAAGTCCTCGACTTTTGCTTTTAAATTCTCCTTGTGTATAGCGGTCATGTCAAGCACAACCAAACCAGATTACAGACCAAGTTACATTATGCAAAGTTGAGTGAAAGTTTGGTACTTGGAATGCGGGACAAGGGTTTTAATTAAACACTTTTTTGTTGTGTTGGCTCTCCCAACTATTTCTCTACTTTAGCCAACAAAGCTACAAAATTGCAAAGGGAAAGTTTTTTCATTGGTGTGCATGAAAATATCCAGACAATATCTCAATATTGACGCAACAAAGAAGTTCGTTGTCTATGGTCTATGTTTAGAATTTTAAAAAAAAGTTGGGAGAACATCAAGATAATTAAACACTTCATAAACGGTGCACATCAATATAAAATACTGCGCATCTGATAATGTCGAGTTATGTAATTTCAAGCTATGCCATCGAGAATACTCAAAGTTGGATGGATGAAACATTTTTTTATGAAATTCGAATATAATTAATTATCAGTTGATTTACCTTCACATTTTAGTCCTTGTCGAACCAATCCAAAGAGCATTTCTCCACAAAAATCACAAAAAGTAGGAGTTTTGTAGGAATGAACGGAAAGACTGTGGGGTCGAATTTGGATACTTTCCTCGCCGGATGGAGCATTAGCTGAAAATTAAAAGAGAAAGTAAAGCTAAGTCACATTGCATTTAATTGTTTTTTTCTATATATATAAATATTCTACATCTCAACCGGAGATATCACGTAACACAAGAAACACAAAGACTAAGACCATTGATGACAACCCAAAAAACGTCAACTAGAGTCAGGCAGCGGCATTCTTCTGGTTCTCATCCAACGCATGTGTGTCATAATATAGGGAGAGCAAAAAACCACTTAGATTTCACGGCTGAGTGAAAGTAGTGGCAAAGAGACCCGTAACATGGAGAACATAATAAGAAAGGAAATTCCAGGGGCTGACTAGGCCAGCAAAAAATGAATGAACGACTCATTTCAAGAAAGTGGAAAGTTGTCCCAATAAAAACTTGGGAATCATGTAAATCTAAAAATAGAGCTGAGTCGTTGACTTTCTTTTTTCTTTTACTCCACTGGTAACTTTATCTCTCGCCTTTTATCGACTTTCGACATTTGCTTACTTCAAAAAAACTTGCATTTGCATCCCTACCCAGAGTTCTTAAATCATCCGTACTACACCATCTGTGACTGTGACGGAATCAGCAAGAAGCATTGAAACAAAGTGGAGAAAGCATAAATGAAATTTAACAGGTTTTCGTGGACATCACGAATTTCTTCTCGCTTCTAAAAAAAGTCGCAAACTCAAGTATGGAGTGAGACTTTCTTTCTTTGAAGAAACCAAGACAAAATCAGTCCACTCAAAGAAAACCAGTGTCCCAACTAACTCCATGTGATGTATGTAATTTGCAATTCACATTCCCCAGCCAAGAAAACTCTCGTATTGCCTGCGAAGAAGGCACTAACTTCACGTAAATGGCAATGAATAATAAAGTACCTAAGCAAAAAACTGGCCCAGTTTACTCCCAAAAAAACTTTTCTGTCCCTTTCCAATGCAAACTGTTGGAGTCGGAGACAACAATCTAGAATAACACGACGGGACGCTGTCTGGGAAATGTTGGAATATAAACATGCAGAAAATTTCACATCTAGATTTTAAAGCTTTTATTGTATCCAACTGCTTGACACCATTCCATTATTGTCCATGATCGATGGATCGAACATTTGAAATTCATGCCATGCTGGACATTTTACAGCAAAAACGAGGCTGGTGGATTTCATCTTCATGAAAATATTGCAGCCTTTCTCCACTCCTTCCGTTGGCAAAGATTACAATGAACACTATAAAACACACTACTTTCACATAGTAAACATCTTAAAAAACTCACAACTTCTGNCGTTGGCAAAGATTACAATGAACACTATAAAACACACTACTTTCACATAGTAAACATCTTAAAAAACTCACAACTTCTGTTCCGCTTACAGGATATGGGAATCTTTTTTATATCCGTATTTAACCCAAGTCCAAACTTTTCGGGGAATCGAAAGTCTGCTTGGAAAGGGTCGGTTAAAATGGGAAGTTGTGAAATATTTTCGGGCAAAATAACTTTAACCAAAGAATCGAAGTAAAAGTAGCAAAAATAGGGCAGAGGACCAAACTCATGCTAAACTCCAATCATGGGGATATCGATGCTAGTCCTTCAGAAAAACCTCATCCAATTTAGTGCCTTGTTCCGAAATACTTCACATTCACACTATGGATTCACATTCATACTTTTATTGCAGACGTGCTACCGAGGCTTTACATAACCTACAACTTTTGAATAGCTCGAAATCAGAGGCACTCACATTAGTGATGTGGGAAAGTTTGAAATTTTTCATTTGTTCAATTCGATATTTGCGGCGTATGAGATATTTTGTCAACTCTGCATTGGTACAAACATGAAATCCAGCGAGTGGGATTGATGGGATGCTCGGGATGAAAAGAAGTAAAATGAAACAAAGCAGGTTGATGAATACAGCCGTACCACAATACGACACATCGTCCAACCCACACCAAAGTGAATGATGGGTGAAAGCGGAATGTCTGCAACAAATTCACATTCAAATCGTAGTTTCCTCACATATAAAACTAGCTCGTTTCATTGGTCTGTACTTGAAAAAATTTGTTTACCAAGTCCAATTTCGATTGAAGTTTAAAATATGAATGAATTTGTGCAGAAATGATGCTTGTACTGCAAAACTACACGATTCATCCTCGAGTTCACTGTCGTCATCACTTTCTTCGCCTGACCAGGTCACGAATTTGATGATGTGTTGTTGAGTTAGTGGATTTGACTTTACGGGACGAGGCTTTGCAACCACCGACCGACATTCTCTCATGACATAAACTGATGATCGGAGACCAGAGTCGATGTCAAGTTGAGTGGGGCTGAAGTGTGAAGTGCTCTCCAATTGATTGAGTTTGATGGAACGTGACCTGTCCGAACTGATGACGATAACTGCGTAATACTAGCAAAACAGTAGGTCACCGTGTTATTGATGGCCTTGGAGGGAACTTCATTAGGAAGTCACCAATGGAAAACGGACCTGGTTATGATAATACAGACTGTAGTCGTGGTTTAAAGAATCAATCTATGTGCAAGCTATCTTGCAAACTACCTATATATATGAGTTCCAATGCTACTATATACAGACGAGTTCATTAATTCAAGGCAAATTGGGTTAGGATTGAAGGAAGATTGAAACATGTAGAAGAATTCCGGAATAAAAACTATTTGTTTGAGTAGCACTGCGTATGTGGTTTAACCACTTGAAGAGAAAAGGATTAGAATGATCCAGATTCTGAACTTTGAGAGCTTCCTCCTTCCCAAACTTTGGTAAAGGAAGTTTCCTATTATTATAGGAGCCACATAAGATTATCCCATCGGAGTAACTGCGTACGAGGTAATAGAAAATGTAACAACCTTACCCACCAGTGAATCTGGTGGTTCAATGAAACTAACGAGAGAAAGCAACCAAACCAAACTCGGTGAAAGTTGAGCATGCATCACTTTCCTCCCCAGGAATTGGGTTGGATTTGGATTTGTGCACTGGTTGAACAGAACTGAGGTCAGAATCCCTCTTCCAGGAAGGTGGACAAGATAAAAAGAACGGAGAATAAGGTCAACCCACAGTTGATACCTGCCCAAATACTACCAATCCATGTAGAGACCAACCCATCACTGATTCAAAGCAATAAAGTCACTCCCGCATTCTCTCACAAGGAGACAAATAGACAGGGGTCTAATCCCGGAAAAAGAATTGGTTCACTACAGAATTACCTAGTGAAATACTCGAAACTCAACCTCACAGATTTCACAGGCCGAATGAGTCGTAGTGGTGTGGTCCAGTGGTAACTTTACCTTGGTGGAGGAAAGGTGCAATAAATTCTATTTATAACTTTTCTTACTTTCTCCTTTTGCCACACAACTTTCTCTGCGTCGGGCATTGTCCTCAGCCTCGTGCAGGCTGAGCTTGGTGCTATCTTATCTTTACTAACGAAATCTGCCGGCAACTAACTCCTACTATGGTTTACAGATATTTACCTTTATACTGCCATCCGTAGAAATAATGTTGCCCTGTTGTAGTTTTATGCGAAAAGGCAAAACACAAATTGCAAACAGATGACTTTATATTACTTATGACTGCTTTTGTTTGTTTTTGCAACTCTGGACAGAAATGAAAAGAGATTTACAGTTTGGATATATGAAAATTTAAACAAGATTATTATCCTTAACCGGGTGTTGACGCATTATTTAGAACAAAAGAAAATGTCCAGGTATGTTAGGAACAATTCGTTCAATCGTAGTAGTGGATTTTATAAGCTTATCGTGTCAAAGAGAAAAATGCTTTTACTTTTACTCACTTCCTTCACAGAACAATAAAGTCAGAAATGGTTGGAAGCAATCTTTTCAATGTAAATAAAAAAAGTTCAGCTCCAGTTTCCTGTTTCAATTCCATGCTCTTTTCTATTGGCAATTTGGCAATAAAAAGTTTAGTAAAGAATAAGGATGGGAACTGGAATCAACTTTATTTGTTCCTTCATTCCTTACTTTTCTTTTCCCAAAACTAAGATCCAAGATTTTTTTGCAAACTTTTTTTACAGTTACTGGTTTATTACGAAATAGCGATTGCCAGTTAATCAAGCATGGAAAATATTTCCAACAGTGTTGTGTTTGAGCTGTTTTCTTTCTTTCGCTCATCTGCGATTCATGATAAACAAAAAATAGCAATTTTATGAAAACTTACCAGTAAGCACAA
The DNA here is from genome assembly GCA_036491905.1 of Folsomia manolachei. NCBI lineage: Eukaryota > Metazoa > Arthropoda > Collembola > Entomobryomorpha > Isotomidae > Folsomia > Folsomia manolachei. Next base: position 9,716 of record JAAXNX010003568.1, read on the forward strand.
TTTCCACCAGCGTCTCATCATTGATCTCCGATGCAGAATTGATCATCTGTAAAATGTTTGTGGAGTTGTAGTCGTGACGGAAGAGGAGTAATCTTTCGTTCAATCGACTCAGTCCAAGTCCGTGCTCAGGAAACTAAAATAAAGTGAAGAAAATAAGAAGCATTATTAGATTTACCAATCAAACTGCGTATTGTTCGATGCTACGATTTGGCAAAGATCACAAGAGTTTTATTTCGATATCTCAAATGGAATTAACCTTGCTCCAAAAAATTTAGTGCCAGCAATTTCACATCCGGTTTAAATTTCAGAATTTAAGACATTCTGCCATTCGGAGAAATGATTTAAACCCAATTTTACATCAAAATGAATAAGCACAAGCTGCGTCTTTCCTTCGAATAAACATTTGACAACTTTTCCACCCGGTTACTTTCACTTCTTATACAGAAACGTCCTATTTTATATGTATCCGGTTTACTTTGGAAATCAAAATAAATCCAAAGGAATAGCTTTCTCTTTTCAAGTATCCCAACGACATAAGGACGGACCAGATCGTGAGATAACAATCAAGATGCCAGGAAAGCAATAAGAAATGCAATATGCTTCACTTTCACTACTAAGCCCTCGCAGTTTGTTTTCATTTCCAAGTCCCACACCAACCACAAGACCAGGATATCAGTCTGGATTGGTGAGGCAGACTAAATAACACTTT
>JAAXNX010003569.1:0-10424 GCA_036491905.1 Folsomia manolachei
CATCTCGGTAGAATTAGGGGACTTATCGGATGTTCCCTGGGGTGGCGTTGTGCTGCTTAAATTCTGACCTGGAGCAAAGGCCAGCAACTGGAGGGTGAGAATTATGAGGAGGAAGAATGCTGGCTTCATTTTGCAAAGTTTAGATTTTTGGCAGAAATGTTTGATTAGCAGACTGAACCCTCTTTCCTGGAGAGGAGGCAGGTTTTATAAAAAATACTCAATGGGAACGGAAGGGCGTTAATATTAATATTCGGAAGCAATTAGAGGCATTGTCATTTAGTATGGAGTGCATGTCAACAAATTATTATTCCACAGAAAATATTACTGGACGGAAGTCAGTAATTTCAATGTTATTGCAAAATAAGCAATCCAAATCATTTTTGATAGTTTACGTATTAGTCAAGGATCAGAAGCAGACATGAAATAAAACGTAGGACACGAATGACTTGAAAAACGCCCAAGAAGTCTGACTTTCTCCAAAGCGGGTGGATTTCTTGGTTGATTGTCGATAATGCTGCCATGAAATATGATGAAATTATGGGCCTTAGTTGCCAAGTCATATTATTTTCCCTGCATTTAGCCCACCTTTGACGCCATACTAATAAAACGGCGCTGACCGGATTTCTAAGAGGGTCTTTTTCTGTTTTCAGTGACTTGAAGAAAAAGCCACACCAAAATTTGAAGTTAATAAGTATTCTACATGGCGCATTCCTCACTGTCCTCTGATCTTCGACTCAATCGCCACTGCGCCTACTGTCTCATCCCCATTTCCGGAGAGGAAGTAAAACTCTGTGGGAAATGTGGGCGTCGGGCATATTGCTCAAAGGAGTGTCAGTCCAAGGATTGGAGGAATCCAAGCGGAAGTGAAGGTCAACGAGGTCAAGGTCACAAAAACTGGTGTGGCCTCCTCTGCGGAGAAGAAGACATTGATTGGAAGGTCGCTCCAGTGGAGGGCAAGGGACTGGGACTTATCGCTCTCAAACCACTCCCAGCAAGGGCTCGAATCCTCGTGGAAGGTTGTCAGATAAGCCCCGAAGGTCATCCTGCCATCAAATATTTAATGCCGGGAGGAGAAGAAGATAATCTCCAAGATAAGTGGGATCTCAACAGTCTCGGCTGCGACGGACAAGAAGCTCCCATCCTCTGTCTGCGAATAGCTCGAGTGAATCATGCCTGCGCCGATAATGCGGCTCATATTTATTGTCCCACCTTTAAAGTCAAGGTATTTTCTATAATGATAAGTAACTTATCTGTGCTTCGATAACCAATAATTGAGTCTCTGTTTCCAGATCCTATTTGCAGAGCGTTCCATTGAAGCTGGAGAAGAGATCAGTATAAATTATCAGCCCTTTACGACACCGTCCTCCACCAGTCTCTCCTCTTATCTGGTTGGGTGTGGCGCTCAACTCCAGGCCAATTGGGGAGTATCCTGTCCCCAGAATTGTATTTGTAAGGATGCCGAAATCCTAGAGGATATCTCGAAATCCTTAGAGATTGCCAAGACCATTTCCCAGCTGGGGGAGGAAGGTGATGTTCTCGGAGCCCTGAGCCAGGTGGAGACCCTGATAACCTTGCAGAAAGGGAGTGGGATGCCTTACTCAGTTTTTGAGAGGAGTCGGAGCACTCTTTGGAACGGGTTTCAGTTTGGGATTATGACCAAAGCGTCCCTAGACCAGGGACGGGAGTATTTGGACACATTTGTGGGGATTATGGGGGATATTTTGCATCCAAAGTCGGAGGCTATGGTGAAATATATGGGATTCCAGAAGGATCCTGGGTCACATCCGAATTATTTGAAGTGGGAGGAGTCGGAAGGGCTTGAGAAGAAGGATTAAAATACTGAGTGGGGAGGATGAAAAAATTGCACATGTTTTTCATGCAGAAATAAAATGGCGAAAATGCCGATAAATCAATAAATTTGCAATAATGTCTCAATTAATTAGTCCAATTCATCTCATTTTGCCCTTTCACAAAGTTGAGGCGCTTGTTTGGGTTTTTTCACTCCGTCCATGTGGTTATCACTCATCAAAACTTATCATTCCGGAGTCATTTTGCATCCTGTTCAGAAAACAGGTCAAGTGTGAGGTAAGGAAAGTGACCTGCTATCTTACAGTGAAGGTCGAAGGTCACCAGTTATTGATGTTATTTGATAATATTCATTGTTCTTGTTCCTTAATTCCCCCAGGTTATTTACTGCGATCAGAATTCTTAGCTGGTCATGGCGTCACCTTCTGTTACGGACGCTGGTCTTCGAAGCCATCGACACTGCGCTTATTGTCTAATCTCCATTTCCGGGGAGGACGTCAAACTCTGTGGGAAATGTGGGCGTCGTGCTTATTGCTCAAAGGAATGTCAAGTCAAGGACTGGAAGAATCCATCCAAAAGTGAAGGTCAACGAGGTCAAGGTCACAAAAACTGGTGTGGTCTCCTCTGCGGCGAGGAGGATATTGATTGGAAGGTTGCTCCTGTGAAAGGCAAGGGTCTGGGACTTGTCGCTCTCAAGCCATTCCCAGCACGGGCTCGAATTCTCGTGGAGGCAGGTCAGCCAAGTCCCCAAGCTCATCCTGCCATCAAATATTTAATGCCGGGAGGAGAAGAAGATAATCTCCAACAAAAATGGAAGTTCAATGCTCTTGGTGACGATGACCGCAATCCAAACAATATCCTCTGCCTCCGGATTGCTCGAGCTAATCATTCCTGCGCCACGAATGCTGGGCACACTACTTCCGACCAGTTTAATGTCACGGTAAGCTCATTGAGATATAGATTATCAATTTATTCAAGTTGACCTTGACCTCTAGGACCTTGTTTTTGGTAGATCCTAGTTTCGGAGCGTGATATATCTGCTGGAGAAGAGATCTGTACTAACTACCAACCCTTTACGTGTCTGGCACTGGATATGAATTCGACCAAACCAAAATTCAGTTTCGGCCTGAATCTATTTGCTCGTCGATTTGCTCTTTACCGGAACTGGGGAATTATTTGTGACGCCATCAGATGTGAGTGTAATGATCCTGGATTGGAGGCAGATTTGAAGAGAGCCGTGGAATTATTCGACACCAAGATTCCCACCTTGGCGCGAGGAGGAAGGGTTGCAGAGGCGCTGTCAGGGATCAAGGAATTGATGACGTTGTACAACGGACGGCTGCATACTTCCTACTCAAAGAAGGCCATGGCTCTTTGGGAAGGATTTCAAATCGGGATCCTGAAAAAGAGTACCTACGCCCAGGGGATGGAGTGCATGAGCCAATTGCTGGAGATCGTGGAAGGATTCATGCATCCCAAGTCGGATATTTTAAGAGGTTATCGAGAATATCAGAAGAATCCGGGGTCAAGTCCGAATTTTTGGGGGCAGGAGTGAATGCAAAAGAGTGGATAATGTCCTGTTCAGAATAATTTCAATGTTCATTTGTTAACGATTTCAAAAGAATGTTTTGTTTTACTTTATCTGGGAAAGAATGAAATAAATAAAAGTTCAAACTACGACTTTTACTAAAATAAATCCAAACGTCTTTTCATGTAAGGGATGGAATCTAGTCTTTATTCATTTGGAGCAAGTAATTTCTACTGAAGTTGCGCGAAATGACCCTTGGAATAAAATTAGCTGTAAATGTGATGCTAAGACAGTGGTAACTGATTGCTGCCCAGAATTCAGTGACGCATTAAAATAAACTAGAACTAGATTTAAATGCATACAACCTCAATTAGATAACACGGGTAAAACACAAAACTTCCTAAATTCCCTTTACATAAATAAGACACTGGATAAAACACTAAAGGCAACTTCAGGAGATAGCTCGTAATTTTGACTAAGGCACAACTTCTTACCCTGCTGTCGATACTTGGCAGTCTTATCTTATCACAGTATTTTGTGAACAATTGAAAAACTGGGCCAATAAATAATTATTGAGATTATTCTAAAAATGTGCTACTTATTCTTGAGCTCTACGACCAATGGAACATAGTCTTCGTCGCTGTCACTGATGTCCCAATCCCGAAGAATGGCTTTTTCCAGGTCCAACGTGGCGTCAGAGTCATCCTTATCCTCTTGTCGTTGTTTCATATCTAAGTCGACCATATCCTTGACCTTCTTGACCTCGATCCTTTTCAAAGGAATCTCAATTCTCTTAATGTCGACATTGCTCTTCCGAATATTTTGAGTCTTCTCCTCCTCTTCAACATATTTCCGCTTTTTCTTGAACGTAATTTTAGGATAATCCACTTCTTCCTCCTCGTGGATATCTGTGACCAACTGAATGATTCTCTTGTAAATAAGTTCCCTCAACCCATAATATTCCTCCGACGTCTGTCCCCAATCGCAGCGAAGAGTCTTGGGAAAGGGCGAACATCTTGGGAGTGGTGTTATGAAAAACTTTTCAAAAAACCGCAACGTAAATAATCCACACTCTGAAGAATTGTTTTGTTGCGGCAAATCCAGGACGTGGAGAGTTAGATTGGTGTCCGTAAAATAGAGAGGCATCTCTGGATAGCGGCTCTGTAATTAATTGGGAATTATTAATTACTGAATATTCCAAACAATTAATTAATTAAGACACCTGCCTCCCACTCCGCATCAAGAAAACGCCTCAGATTCCTAGCACACTCTCGATGATTGATCCCGTAACTCCGTAAAGAATCCAGAACCAGGATCATGGGTTCTGGGGAGCCGCGACTTGTCCCAGCCCGTGCCTTCCTAGTCCTTATGGTGGCCCTTAATTCGGTCAAAGTATCATCCTCCTTCTGCACTGGAGTCCCCTCTACTTTTACCTCATCCTGGAGCACCATTCCTGGAAAGCAGATAACTGCCAGGAACCAGTGATACCTGGAAATCGGGAAAATATTAGAGTCTAATAATTAAATTCCTCTAGAAATGGTTGTCTTACTCCAGAGGGATGGGTATGAGAATGAAATCCTTGGCAAAGAAGTCCTTCACTTTGCTCGCCCAACTGAAGCCACCCTCACTACCCTCAGTCTTCTTCAGATGCTCCAATAGCGCCCCATAGAAGAGGGAGGAGAACACGGAGGTCCTGACCTGGTCCCGGGGATGAATCCCACCAATATGGTGAAGATGGCTGAGCCAGAAATCAATAATTCTGGAATTGATATACTCCCCCGGCGCGAGGGAGGAGATGTCCGAGTAGCAGAGATCTGCTCCCAAGTAAATCTCCCTTCCGAACACTTCATCCGGAAGCCTCCTCCCCCCAGTCCGAGAATTACGACGACTTATTTACCCCCGTCCCCAAAAAGAGTCCAAGTCGTCCTGTGACCTGGTCCCGGGGATGAATCCCACCAATATGGTGAAGATGGCTGAGCCAGAAATCAATAATTCTGGAATTGATATACTCCCCCGGCGCGAGGGAGGAGATGTCCGAGTAGCAGAGAGGAATATGACCCAAACTCCCGACGACTTCGGAGTCGTACTCCAATAACCTGCCATTTTAAGAAGGGTTAGACATAACCACACACCACACCCAGTAAATCAAGGTTTAGCCACTTACAAAGGATCCTCTGGCACTGCCGTCTTCCTTTTTGGTCGGCTTCTCCTCCTCCTTTTGCTGGGCGACGGCGCAAGGGTGGCGTTGGAGTCTTCATCTAATAAAATGGTGTTGGTTGGGGAGTCAGGCCGAGAAGAGGGTGAGGGGACGGAGGAGGCGGAGTCGGAGGTGGATGGTGTCCAGGTCACAGGACGACTTGGACTCTTTTTGGGGACGGGGGTAAATAAGTCGTCGTAATTCTCGGACTGGGGGGAGGAGGCTTCCGGATGAAGTGTTCGGAAGGGAGATTTACTTGGGCGCAGACTGCGTCGGGGATGAGGAGGGGTGGAAGAGGAGGACTCTACTTCCATATTAACTTAGAGTGGGTGTGGCTAGGAGGGAGTGAGATGAGATGAGGCCAGTGGGAGAGATTCTATCTGAAAAAAGAAAGAAGCAGGGGATAAGTGAAGATCTTTAGAAATGGTGACTCCACCCACCCACCCCCAGGACAGGATAACTTTGTGGCTATAATTGTGTGTCTGACCTTATCCGTGGACTTGTAAGTTCCACTTTTAATTGCTCGTCAGTTGGTTGAACTTTAACTACAACAAAATAGGAAAAGTGTCAATTTTTACTCCCCCAACAAACAACAGCTGACTGCTGGCTCACTACTGGTTTCTGTTTGGAGGAGGCCAACAAACTGGTTGAACTACGTGGAATTTGGACACTTTTATTTGTAGAATACTTATCTTGGGCCCTGATAAGCTACTTGTCCCTTTTTTGGTGGGTTTGGGGCCTGTGCAAAGTTTGGACTGGACGGATGATGGCGAGGTTTTAAAAGCAAGGAGGCCAAGATGCCGGGGGTGGGTGTTTGTTTAATTGTCATTTTAATTGTGAATTACTTTTTGATTGTTGTGTGTATTCTTCTAAATCTAGAGCTTGATAATACTCTAGCTGAATAATTGACTACAGTTTCTATATCCTATCTTATTTCCTGGTTCTAGTTTGTCTACAAATAGGGACTACTACCGGGTAAATAAAGAGCTTATTTACTCACTGTCCATCAATCCTGGTCACTACCGGTGAAAGTGGATGGAGAAAGTGAGTGAAATGTATATTTTGGTAGTGAATGTCTCGGAGAAAGTCGATCTCCTCCCTCCCCATCCCGATCTCCTCCTCACTTTCTCCTCTATCTGTCCCTGCTACTTTCTCTCCTTTCTCTTCCCAGTTGGGACCCTTATCCTTCCCTATACTAGGAACTAGTGGGTGAAAGTATAGACAGGAGAAAGTGAGAGTGAGTGAGTGAGTGAGCTGCTTTCTCCTTCTTGAGTATGGGATGGTACTCGTTCACATATTATACACTCATCTCTCTTCTTAATAAATCTCTAGTTATCCATCTTCCTCTAATGGCTTCCTTCCTCGGGGTGGGTGGTCAGTCTGGATCTTAATCACTGATAACTTGTGCTCAATTATGGAGGAAACATTTCCCAAGTGGACAAGTGAAAGCAAGTGAAAGTGGCCTCATGACTGGGATGAGGTGTGGGGAAGGTGTGTGAGGTAATTAATTAATCCAACCCAATCAACAACAAATCATAATTGCTGCTGCCCCTTGAATAATAAGAGTCAGACCAGACCGGAAATGGTGAAAGTTGAGTGAAAGTGGATCTCGGAGAAATGACGGGTTTCTTGAACAGTGCTGAGTGCTAAGCTTGGAAGAAGGTCAAAGGTCAATCCAGTCCCGGTGGAGGATTAGAAGGGACTAAGTAATTATGAGACACCCCAAACCGGAAGAGATTACTTGACACAGGGTAGATGACCACGAGGGGACATGTCTGACTAGAATCTCGTCCCCAATTCAGCTGTTTGTTGGACAGGTGTGAGTTAGGGTCACACCCCCAACAGCCAAGATGTGTTGCTGCATCCCACTTCGACGTCTCAGCTACTTTGGTGCCGTTCTTCATATGGTAACTCACATTTAATGAACACAGAATGTGTCAAATCCTAATCTTTATTAAATGATTTCTGTACATGCAGATATTTGGATTGTTCTACTTTTACTTCCTGGGCTCCGTCGTGACCACCATGTACAAGATGAGGGAGAACAAGAAGAGCAACTATGATGTGAGTCAACTAACTGATAAGCAGCTAACCATGATTACTTAACTGAAGGCATCTTTTTTTTGGTTCCAGGAACGGCTGAGGATGGGAATCATGTATGTCATTTACTACGCTGCTTTTCTTCCTCCGGGCATCTTCATATTTTGGGGGGTTCACAAGGTAGGTGTCGGCTAATTTAGGGCTAATTCTTGACTAATTTATGACCTTATTTTTCTAGAAACTGCGCTGTTTCCTGGTGGTCCCCACGATAATCTTCTTCTTCATTCAGATCTATGGCGTGACTCTGGAAGGGATTTATAAATTCCGACCCCAGGATTTCCCAGAGGCCATGGAAAAATATAATGATGAAGGAACCATACTTGCGAGACTTCAGGTCGATTATTGGATGGATATGGTAAGCTCTATGAGGTTAAGGTCAAGGAGTCATTAAACAAGCTTTAAATTGACCTTTGCAGGCTATTCAACTGACCAACACCCTCACATATTGTTTCATGTTATTCTTCTACTATCGGGAAATCGGACCGGAAGCCAGTCCCGTGCAATCCCGCTATGCTCAAGCTTATCTTCAACAAGTTCAGAATGCGGAGGAGCGTCAACGTCAAAGTTCTCGGGCCGCAGGACCTCCACCCGTCCCTTTCAGACCTGTCTCAATGTCTCATCATGTCCCTGGATCCCAATTACATACCCGAACAAGTACACCCTGTCCCCCAGGTCATGGTCAAGGTCTTAACATGAATTTAGCCAACCTTTCTTACGAGCAACAACAACAACTTCTTAAACTACAACAACATCCTTTGATCCTGCAACAGTTTGAGCAACAAATGGCTTCTGTCGACAATCTGATGAGGCATCAACGCCACCATTATCAACATGGACATGGTTCTGATCCCAGGGGAGAGTCGGCAGCGTCCCATCGAAGTCATGGGCACAGCCATGGCCACCACGACCAAGAGGGGACGCCGCTCTCAATGTTTCACCCTTATGTTGGGATGCAAATTGAGGGGGGACCGAAAACACCGAAATTCTAGGTTAATCCTGATGCACACTTGGTTTTAGGGTAGGTAAGGATTAAAAACCTTCAAATAAACAGGGTGTAAAGTGGGTGTGGTGCTAGGGTAAGGTAGGATGGAGTCTCTTTTAATGAACAAGGTACATACCCTCGACTGCAGATTAAGAGATTAAGTTGCCACATAATCCTAATTGCCAAACCCATAAAAATACTGAAGGGCGTGGATCTGCAGGGCATGTTTACGGGAAATACTCACTCATTGTCAGTAAGGACTAAGTTTTTATACGAAGGAAATATTTGTGAATTAATGCAGCAATTATACTAAGCAATAATAATACCGTAAACTATTAGAATAACTAAAATACTCGTGAACTAATTATAAGACGGGATATGAAAGGATGGGACTATTCTACTCAAGAACAATAGGTTAAGGTAAAAAAACATCAAGAATTAAATTAAGGGAACGTCATCAATACCATTTATGCAAATATTTCAAGGAATTAAAAGCTCGGAGCAGGAAATTTGTCAAAAACATTTTAAAATTATTATTCTTGGGAACTTTGTCATGTTTGAGTTTGAATAAATGGTGCGAATTTTGCAGTATTTCTCATTTTATAAGATTCTTTTGGCGTCTCTGGTCATGAAAAGGTCGAGCATTTGGAATGAATTTTGCATTTCTTCGACACCAGAATCCATGGTGAAAATTGGTCTGACGCCAATTTCCCCCTGAAATAAACAAGTCCCACCCAATTTAGAAAAGTAGCTTCGCCATTTCCTGCTCACTGCCTCCAGTGACCTAATCATTTGCACGGAGCAGGAAATTTGTCAAAAACATTTTAAAATTATTATTCTTGGGAACTTTGTCATGTTTGAGTTTGAATAAATGGTGCGAATTTTGCAGTATTTCTCGTTTTATAAGATTCTTTTGGCGTCTCTGGTCATGAAAAGGTCGAGATTTTGAATGAATTTTGCATTTCTTCGACACCAGAATCCATGGTGAAAATTGGTCTGACGCCAATTTCCTCCCGAAATAAACAAGTCCCACCCAATTTAGAAAAGTAGCTTCGCCATTTCCTGCTCACTGCCTCCAGTGACCTAATCATTTGCACCATGGGAGGCCATAAAGCACACAAGAGCAAGTCATCCCACTCTTCAAAACATGATCTAGAGCCCAAAGCCTCACGCCACGGTCATGATGGAGAATCCCGGAGGTCCCATGGGAAACACAAGCACAAACATCAGGATGACGAAGCTTCCGTCGCCGCCTCCACCACGGAACTCCGACCAACCCCTTCCGTAGCTGCACAGGATGGGATTGTGAACCCGGGATTATTCGATGCCCGATCCAGTGGACAAAAACCACCTCCCCCACCGCCCGAGGAGGGCGAGCCAGCACAATCTGGAGGATTCTTGGCTTGTTGTCCATGTTTTGGGGGTGGTCGCAAGGTAAAATGACGAAAATGGCGATATTTTTTCGCCCAATTCTTGACAAATTGCTCTTTATTTCCAGAAATCGACTGGATTGCAGCCGGATGGGAACATGCGGACGAAGAAGTCACTCGTTCCCGTCGTCCGGAATACGGCGATATCCACCAACATCTGAGAAATGGGGACAGGATTGACTCAACGTTAGCTTACAGAGGAAAGGGATGATAGATGTGAGACAGATAAGTGTTAGTTAAGAATTTAGAGCTGCGTATTGACAGGGATTCTGTGAATTAGTGATAACTCTTTTTATAGAAAATGTAAAAGTCATTCGTGTTTGACATGTGGGAATTTAATAAAGTGGTCGAAAGTCCAAAGTCTAGGTGGGGGTCATTCTA
>JAAXNX010003570.1:0-10423 GCA_036491905.1 Folsomia manolachei
TCGCCACCATGCTTTACTGAATCGCTGCATATTCATATCTTTAATTAAGTCTTTCCTTCAAATGTACTCAATCCTTGATCTTGGTCACTTACCGGAAGGACCTGAATTTGTGCCCGATGTCTCCACCAAATGTCGGGCTCTCTCTCCTCCACCAAAGCCAGACAATGAAGAATCTTGCACTCCCAGCGATTCGTGAGAAACAGAACAATCCCAGCCACGACGAGACCATTTCCAAGAGTAGAGACCCAGCTTATCATTCCGTGGGGTGAATTTTCTGCCTAAAATTAAAAAAAGTTGTGAATTTGCATTTATCTAAAGTATTGGACTTTTGCAAATTTTTTTGCAAATTTCCTGACCTTATCCAAAGCAAGTCTCCACTTTTCCTTGAGCCGGACAAGGCAGAGGAACACATTTCCCAGGATGGAGGTGAAACTGGACATCAAAAATGTTCCGGAGGCAACATACAAGATCTGGAATGGAAGAAGGGAACCCCATTCCATGGGTGAGGGGTTTTGGCGACGCCCTTTTTCCAGGAGAGGGTGACCCCACTGAGACAAACCAAGAGTTTTGTAAAGCACCACGGAAATTGCTAACCCGATTGAGTAGGAGAGACAGGATGGGTGACCATAAACCATTTTTATTACGTAAAATTGCAAGCTACGGATATCTTACAAAATATGAGAAAGTTTATGGTCAGTCGACTTTTCAGCAAAATGTCGAACTTTCGGCTTGCGAAAAGATTGCAATTTTGCAAAATGTTTGGACATGACACGATGCCATAGAAGTAGATCATTCAATTCAAAAAGATTTTATAAATTCATTCGCAAAGTTACGTGCATAGATTATTGTACCAACTAAAGCTAGGGATGTTAATATTTACATAAGGCCATGGTTTGATTGATTATTATTATTACATTGATTGATTTTCCTAAAATAACACCACATCTCTTGGACAACTGATCTTGTTACAATTCATCCCACTTCTCCCAAACATTGGGATCCTTGGCCAAACTCTTGTGAACGTAGATGTGATCTGATTGAATGTCTCGGATAAATTCGAATCCCTTCTTTCTCAAGAAACTCTGTAAATCATTTCGTTCCTCCATTGAGAAAAAGTAAACGTCCACCATAATCACCTAGTCCAAAGTAATGGGTTAAAATTGAGAATTACACGAAAAATATGAATCTAAATTAAGTTTTACCTTCACGGGAATCTTGTGGAATGGAAAATTCTTCAAAACTTTCATCTCAATTCCTTGCAAATCCATGTTCAAGTAATCAATTTGCTTGATCCCGACTGGAAAAGTTAAACAAAACATGACTAAAGGCCACCGCTTAAAAATGCGTGACCTTTGACCTTACCTGCAGCCAAGATTGAGTAGAGTGGCACAGCATCCAGATCCTTTTCACTGGTCCATTCCTTGGAGTCAGGTGTTCCAAAATGGGAGAAATCCCAGGGTCCTCCCAATCTTGCGAGGCGTTCTGAATACATTGTGGCCTTTGGGATGTGGAGGGTGACCTTTGACAGAATTTATGGTTAATTAAGGATCCTAATATAGAATGGCGTCAACAATTTATAGTAGGCTCACCTTCTGTGACTTATCATTGTCTGAGATGCATACCGGAGCGATCCAAGCCTTCCTTTTTATGCTAACCAGAGCCGGCGTAACTTTTGGATTGCATTCTGTAATATAATGGTAATTAGCAATTCTAAATTACAAATTTACAAAATCCAAACTTACCAATAAGCACCCCACTCCAGCCAAGTTTACTCTCGAGGGTCAAAGTGTTTGTCATTGTGGTTCCATCGCCGGCACCGGCCTCAACGAAAACCAGGCCACGCTGAAAAAATGTCACAATTTATTATAAATTCATATCTTCCATGATAAGCTCCTACCTTATCCTTGAAGAAACTTTTGACCCAAGCTCCCAGCGCAGTATCGATATGCACATGGGGAAGACTGTAGGGCTCATAGCGAGGCGCGGGTCGGAGGAGGTACTCGGATTGAATGTATTTAATCAGTTCCGGATCAGTTTGGTCTCTTCCAGCAAAATTGGAGAGTTCTTCAATCTCATCCCCAGAGTGAGAGTCTTCCAATTCCGTCAAGTCCAGGGTTATCATGGCTTCCTTTTCCTTTGACAACTTAGTCGGAGGCATTTGCAACCCGGTACCGGAGAAGTCTTCGTCTGAAAAGGGTCAAAATTATGGGATTTCGGGTCACAAAAGCTTGCCAAGCTTATCAAGATATTCTCTTACCATCCTCATCAAAGAGGAAGCCATATCCCAAAATGCAAGAGATTCCAATCAGACCCAGGATGATGGCGAGGAATAAAAACGTTTTCTTCCCGAGTCCACAAGCCGTTTGAGAAGAACGGGGGAAGCGAAACGACGCCGTCGTTGGAGTCACCATTCTAATGGGGTAAAGAATTTTCAGAAATTTTCGATAAATTTTCGAAAAACTTGTCCTGATTCCGAGCGCTGCAGGAATTCGACTGAACGGGAGGAAGAAAATCTGGAAAATGAAAAATTTTGGGATTATTTTGCAAGTTTTTAGTTTGTGGTCAATGACAACAACAATTCGCAACGTCCGCTAGTCACTTTATTTTTGCTGCAAAATATTGCCAAATAATTTGGCAACTACTACCATCAAGTTAATTTTGTTTCTGCTAATTGAAAATGTACTCGAAATTGTCCCGAGTTAGTGTGCCTCCCAATAATGTCCAATCTGGGAGGAGGATTTTTCGAGGACCCTTTTGGAGGACGTCCCTCATTCTTATTGCAGATGGTTATCATTATATTCCTACTTTCTTTGAAATTGAACAAGTCAGCTTCCACAATAGGTGAGTCTTAAGCTAACTATCATAGTTTGAGCAATGTTTGACCTAGACCTCAATTTCCAGAAATAGGGAATGAATCCAGAGCCACACAGCAGCTGATTGAAATGGAGAAAAAGCAAAGCGACGAGGATCTCTTGAACGAGATAACCCTGATCCAAGATAACTTTGAGCGATTGGAGTTGTCGGATCCAAAATTGATTCGATATATTCGTGCTCGCTACCTGACCCCGCCCACATCTCACTTGCAACACGGCTCCAAACCTACCGTCCCCACCACGCGACAAGGACGTTGGGTTCGAAACTTCTTCCGGGATAAGGTAAGCAGATTTGCAAGATTTGCAGTTATACGTCGGAAACAATTTTCGCCATTTCAATTAATTTTTACTCTGTAGCAAAGCGGCGTTTTCTTGGAGGCAGGCGCAAACGATGGTGGAGACACAGCTTCTCATACGCTGGCTCTGGAATTGGAACTCGGTTGGACTGGCGTGCTTATCGGTATTTGCAACTTATCATATTTTTCAGTGGATTTTAATCCAGGCTCACAATTTGAAATTATTGCGTTTCAGAATGCAATCCTTTTGTCACTCCCAAATTACGCGGAGCCGGTAGAAAAGCGTGGGTAGCGACGGTGTGCTTATCTACAACAGCTTATCCACAAGTAACCACCATGTCTATCCCGGATACTTGGGCATACAGCGCCAGACTTGGTCCGGCCTGGGATCTTTCGACATTTGGCGTGAATTCGAATTGGACCGTTTTCTCAGGGATTGAGACCGTTCCGCTGTACTCGATCCTGGCTGCGGTGGGGATTAAGGAGATTGATTTTTTCTCATTTGATATTGAAGGAGCGGAATTCTCTGTCCTCAAGAGTTTCCCGTTTGACAAAGTTCTGATTAAGGTAGGTCATGAATCTATTATTGGTTATCATATTTTGAGCCTTGGAATTGGAATTTATCGCGTTCTTTTTTTTAGGTGCTGATTGTGGAGGTATATTTTTATGTTGGGGAAGAAAAGGAGGAGCTCAAAACCTTTTTGGGGAAGAATGGACTCGTTTTTGTTAAAAAAATTGAATTGGATGAAGTTTATGTGCATAATAGTTTACTAAAGGATGGAGTCACTGTGGAGGATTTAGCAAAGTTGTAATATTTGTGTCAAAATTTGGTTTATTATGCATTCCGGATTATTGATGTCAATCAGTGAATAAAAAGACATTTAAAGTTAGAAAGTGAATCAATCTTGAAAGATGTGGAACAATTTCTTAAACCCATCTATATCATTGTGTTCTGACTGACATGAGTTTAAATTAGTTATAGTAAAAAATGTAGCTATATTTCGTTAAATGAGTAAAAAGACATCAATTAAAAGATGCTAAGGTATATTTTTGTGGTTGGAAGATGTGGAAATTTTTTGAAAACTCGTCTACATAGAGGGGTCTAATTGTTAAGACTCATAACTGCAATATCTTTATGTTATTTAACCATGCCATGATTTTGCTAAACTACATGACATTTCATTCTAAATTGACACAGTCACAAAAAATCAGCAAATATATTTTTAATATCAAATTGAAACCAGACAAATACATACTAGATACTCGCTCGTAAATGCTGACCCAATATTTGCACAGCTTGCAAAAATTAAAATTCTTTCCCCATTCAAAGATTTTCTGGACCGTCATTTAGGCTTTAACCGTGATTTATAACTTTAATTTTTGCATTAATCTCCGCTTATTTTAAGAAAAATGAACAAACTTCCAGGAAGATATCCAGAATTGGGGGCTCCCAGACCCTCTGGAAAAACCTGGAAATCTCTCCTTCTTCTCGCCATTCTGGTTTTGTCATGTCTTCTCACATTTGGCAATATTTTTGGCTTCCGTTTCTCTGAGGGTTGGTCTTATCTTGGAACAAGTTTTAACTTCTCTTATCAATTTGTCAATTCCAGGTCAAAACCCTTCCCCCCACCAACCTCCCGAGGTTGATAGCGTCCTAGAACAAATAGCAGCTGTCCAACAAAACTTTGAGCATTTGGAACAAACGGATGTTGATCTTATCCGGTATATTCGGGCTCGCTACATCACACCACCGCCACCCCTAGAGAAACGGTATAACCTCAAGTATCCCAATTTTCAAAAGACAGGCTTGGGAAAGTGGATCCGAAACTTTTACAAGGACAAAGTATCACATTAACCGGTGTCAATTTTCGAAAAAATTGATAAGCCCAACAATTTTTACTATTGCAGCGCAACGGAACATTTTTAGAGGCCGGAGCAAACAGTGGAGAAGCTTCTCATACCATCGAGTTAGAAATAGATTTTGGATGGAGTGGTCTTCTTGTGGAGTGTAATCCAAGGGTGACTCCGGATTTGAGGAATGTCGCCAGAAAAGCGTGGCTAGCCACGGTGTGCTTATCAACGAATGGTTATCCACAAGTGGTAAGAAAGTCGGGGTTGATTGATAATTGATTCAAATAGTAAAATTGATGTTTAGATCAACATGTCCATCCCAGACACATGGACGCAAAGTGCTAGACTTGGTCCGACCTGGGATTTGTCGACATTTGGGATAAGTTCGAATTGGACCTCACTCGATGGGATTGAGACCGTTCCGCTGTACTCGATCCTGGCTGCGGTGGGGATTGATTATTTCTCATTTGATGTTGAAGGCAGTGAATTCTCCGTCCTCAAGAGCTTCCCGTTTGACAAAGTTCTCATTAAGGTGGGTCGAAAAGTGGGATTCTTTGGTGCATTTGGAAATAAGGCCCTGTTTTTTATGGATTTGGGCAGGTACTGATTATGGAGGTATATTTTTACTCTGCGGCTGAAAAGAAGGAGCTCAAAACCTTTTTGGGGAAGAATGGACTCGTTTTTGTTAAAGGCATTGAAATGGATGAGATTTATGTGCATGAAACTCTGCTGAAGGATGGAGTCACTGTGCAGAATTTGGCAAAGATTTAAAGTTATTCAACTATCATGTCTAAACTGAGCAGCCAAATTTTGTTAAAGGGCAGTTCAACATGCAGTAATTTTAGATGTGAATTATATAAAATTGAAATTTAATTTAAATTAAAAAAAATTAAATTTAAATTAAATTTTGTTCGACACAAAATAACTTATTCGGCTTTCTTATATTCTTGTTTGTCATCGTCACACCCACTGCCACCCCCACCACCTGCATTTCCATTCACACAGAAAAAACTGCAGTCCGAGCTATCCACGCAGCAAATCTGACCGGATTGGGAGCATCGTCCAGGAAATATAGTGGGGTCACAGGGACTTACGATATTCACACAAAGACCAGGTCGATCCGGACATTCTGCTTGTGCTATAATTGCATAATTTAGTAAATTATTGCGTTGGATTGTCCTCCTTTTTTGTTAGTTTACCATCTGACCCAGTCATAACGCCAAATACCAGGAGCACAGCCATTACGGAAGAAATCAGGACTGGAAACTTCATTTTCTTAAAATTTCTCACTTTTCAGAAAGTAAAAAACAAATATTATGTACTGCAAGCAGTTGTGTTGATGGCAAATGGAGTTGCACTGAAATTTTGGAAGGGTTGCTCTCAATCTTATTCTAATTTTAGTGCATTGCCAACTAAAACATGTCAAAATGAAGGTGCACACAAATAAAAACATGTCACAAGTGTTTTAGCATAATTCTAAATCTGTGTCAATATGATTTAATGTTTGGCAACTTCGCAATTTTAAAATGATAAAATGCCACGATTTGAATGCAATCGTTTATTGCATAACTTCACACATTATGCAAGTAAATCAATAATTGCTTGCACCTGCAAACTAGTAGCAGTCAACGATACAATTGTGCTTACTAATGCAGCAATTTTGTTCCGAGCACTGTTGGGGACAAGGGTCCACGAAAAAGTCGCAGCTTCCGCCACCCGGCCAACTACTTGAACAGCCACCTAATTTCATGGCTAGAGAAAAAAATACAAGATTAAAAAATAATAGTTCACCCAACTCCTCCATTGTTCACAATAAGGACAACCACACCCACCTGTGACCGTGGTCTGGCTGAGCACAATTCCAAGAAAAACGATGAAAATAAGTCGCATTTTGCTGGAAATGTAATTTTGTCAGAAATAATTGATTTGGATTTTCCTACGTTCAATGTCTATTCACGAAATTGTTTTGCAGTTCACAACTATTCGATACTGCAATTCCAGCAGCCTTGTATCTTAATTAGTAATCGCATTGTTGTGTTATGCGGTATTGTAAAAGTTTTATGACATTTTCGTTTATGACTTATTCCAATAAGAAAGGTTTCATGGTGTGAATTTAGCTACGCAATTCAATTTGCTCGGATTTGATTTTGTTTCCTAAATGTTCATCGAACTTATTAAAAATTGTTTGGACACACGTTGACGTTACTGTCTATGCCGTTGGCGATTCATTGTTATATTATGAGCATGAAATGAAGTGCATCAAAGTTTGCTAAAGGGCGAAGCCACTGTAAAAGATTCGGCAAAATTAAATAGTGTGCTGATAAGAAAGATGTTCATGCCGATCTTAAGGGTTGTACAATTTATTAATAATATATTTGTGACCTGCGGTAGAACAATGCCTTAAAAGTGGGAAATGATATTAAACAGCTAATGGCAAAATTAATAATTTACAAGTATTTTAAATTTCATCCACTAATGTCTTAAATTGTAAAAACTATTATCCTTTATTTCATCCTTTCTCCAAAGAGCTTGGGTTCACTCCTCCATCTCAATTTCAACGCCATCGTTCCCCGTCTTGGCGTGGAGGTGGGGATCAGCAGGACCCCCAGAAACGACGCACCCCACACAAGAATCTTTCCTTATGCAGAAATAAGAGCAGTCCAAATTATTCACGCAGCAAATTGTTCCTCTGGGACATTTGTTCCTGGTGCAGGGACTCACAATATTTACACACGACCCGAATGTGCAGGGACACCCGACTTGGACTGGGAAAAATAACAAAATTAGGCAAAGTTTTAATATATGACTACTTGAATCTGTTTACTTACCATACGAACCGCCTCCGGAAACGACGCCCAGCGTCACAAGTGCGGCCAGACCGATACAAAATACGGTTGGAAACTTCATTTTTTTAATTTCTTGAAATTCTTAAAATGCAAACTCAAGCGCAAACTAAAAGAATAACTCACGATCGGTCCTAGTTTGGTACTAAACCGTTTTCTTTCCTTTGACCCAAAAAATGAGGTAGGGACATTTTCTCTTTTTATAACCTTCTCGGAAGGCTAGGAAGGGATAAATAATCTGGATAGAGGTAGCTTCTTTGTTGAACTCTATGCAAGCGATAAAAAACTACCTAGATTACAATGCAACAGTCGCCAGTTCATGACCAGAATAACTTTTAATCCTTTCCTAGTATAAAATATTTTAGAAAAACACTTTGTTCAAACGAACATCATTTAGTTACTGACAATGCCTTAAAAAAGTTAAGGGCTGGTCGGATACGGCAGTGAAATGCAGAAACGACTACAATCTGCGTTATTCACGCAGCACTTTTCCAAATAATTTGGACATGGATTTGATTTACAGGGACTCATCTTATTGCGACAGCCTCCAGGAAGGTCAGGACAAGTTAGACGGGCTATGATCATAAATCCCAAATTGTATGTGAGCCAAATATGCATCAATGTTTAATGTAAATTGTCACATACCAGTACAAACCTTGGTCAGGGTCAAAATCAGGACACATCCAAATATAAGGATGCCAAATGCCTTCATAGCTTTTTTTGGAATTAGTTTACTCAAAATATTCCAGATTTATTAAAATAACGTGTCAATCAGCACAAAACGTCAAGTTTTGGAGTTAACAATGAATTGCAAGGGTTTAAACCCACTTTGATTATTATAGGTAAATTGGGTAACGCAATAATAGGTTTGGAAATCGTCGTCTCCGAAATTTATTACGTATGCAAAGTCATGTACAATTCGACATGTCACCAAACAATTGATTTTATAGTTGCTGTATTTGGTTACATAATGGTTTGAATTTGAGAAATATTAATCAAAGGAATTTACATTTACGACACACAAAAAGCAGAGCAGTTACTATTGTCCACGCAGCATATTTTTCCAGAAGCACATTTAATGTTGTTACATGGGCTCACGATATTTCGACAGTTTCCAGGTCTGGAGGGACAGCTCGGTTCGGCTGTGGAAAATTAAAAAGTACAATTTTGTAAATATTACTGTTTGCATTCATAAACTTAAAGGAATTATTGCACTTGACGTACCTGAAACCGAGGTCTGGCTGAGGGCCAGCAAAGTCCCGATAATGACAAGGATTGGAATCAACTTCATATTTTTACGGATAATATTTTATGAAGAAAAATATTGGGTTTTGAAATAAATTGACCAAGATGAAGACAGATTCAACTTTTAGCGTATCTTAAACACAACTAAAACCTG
The DNA here is from genome assembly GCA_036491905.1 of Folsomia manolachei. Taxonomy (NCBI): domain Eukaryota; kingdom Metazoa; phylum Arthropoda; class Collembola; order Entomobryomorpha; family Isotomidae; genus Folsomia; species Folsomia manolachei. Next base: position 9,263 of record JAAXNX010003570.1, read on the forward strand.
GTGCAAAAAAGTTGAAGCCGTATTCATACCGAAAGCTATTCGTGACGATGACATACAATCATTATAATATAATGCTTTAACCATACTTTGTTTGCTTTTCAATAGATGTTGGCCGTGAGCGTGACGCAAGAACAGAAACTTGTACGTTTTTTGTGAGTGACGCTTCCTTTGTGTAATAGTCATGCAAAATAAATTCATACATGCTATATTTCCAAAAAAACAGAAGTTTTAAACCTCTAATTTTCAGGAATAGACTAATTTTTAATAATAGAGCCACGGATGAACTGGTATATCCGTGTGCATAAAATGCACCATACTTGTAATTGGAATAAAATATTTTGATTATTTTAATTAAACATGTTTCCACATCCATGTAATTACTTTTTCATGCATATCTCGTCCGATGCGAATATCAGTAATGACGGTAATTGGACACCATTCCAATTAAGATAAGGTAACCCTTTGATAAGATGCTTCCGAGTAAATCCCAAATTTCTCCGATACTTCTCAGTCCCTTTGCTTTGCTTTGCGTCCCAATCATGGCTAAAATACTATGTCAAGTTATCCTCCTCCTGGCCATCTTCTCCCTGACCCAGTGTCAAGGTCATGGTCCGTCCCCCAAGTATGACCCGAATTGGGAGAGTATCGACTCACGCCCACTCCCTTCCTGGTATGATGAGGGTAAAATCGGAATATTTATCCATTGGGGAGTCTTCTCAGTACCTTCTTATATCAATGAGTGGTTTTGGTGGAGTTGGAAAAGTGATGGGAGTGAAGCACATGACGCTTATGTAAAGGACAATTACCCCCCTGGCTTCGCCTATGAAGAGTTTGCCCCTGGATTAACGGCAGAATTTTATGATCCATCCCAATGGGCGGCCATCTTCTCAGGATCGGGTGCATCTTATGTCGTCCTCACCTCGAAACATCACGAAGGCTACGCCATGTGGCCGTCGAGCCATCATTTTGCTTGGAATGTGGGTGCTGTGGGGCCGAAAAGAGATCTTTTAGGTGGGTAACATTTATTTCCAGATAAGGTATGATAAGGTACTAAATGACTCCTTACCTTGCAGGTGAGCTGGAGCAGGCCATCCGAGCCGAGACGGATCTTCACTTCGGCATCTATTACAGTCTTCTAGAGTGGTTTAATCCTTACTATGT
>JAAXNX010003571.1:0-10423 GCA_036491905.1 Folsomia manolachei
TGGGGGGTACGGGTCCGCGCGGAGTATCAGCCCATCATTTGCTTTGGCTTAGGAACACATTCACATCATCACAATTCGCCACGACGTCGTTTTGGTCCGTGGATTTCGAACCTTTAGTGGCACCTTATCGGGTAGATTTGGGGATTTAGCTGCTATTTCGACACAATGTATTATGCCACAATGTTTCAAATCAGCTAATGTAATCCCACTATACAAAAGGAAGGGAAGTAGAGTAGAGTCAAAATCGTACAGACCGATAGCCTTACTTATTATTTACACTAAAATTTTTGAGAAATTGTTATTTAATAGGCTCAGTCAAAGAGAAGAAGCGCAATTAAGTAAAAGTAATTGCTGTCTTCTGTGATTTATCTCGAGCCTTCGATTCTTGTTGTCACAAAAAACTAATAAAAAAAATGATGAGTGATTTTAAGCTAGAACCATGGTACATAACAACAATTAGAGAATTGTTTCGTAATAGAGTTGTCGCGTTACAAGGAATTATGTTCATTGTCATGCAATATTGTTGTCATGATGTGCGTCAACGAGGGGAATTGTTTTATGCCCCCCCCCCCCAAAAATGCCTCCATCGATCGAATAATGTTGTAATTGGTATTTATAAAGAAATAATAAGTATGTTAATTAATATACTGTATACTTCAACCAATATATTGGAGTTCCGAATGTAGTTGGTGGGATGTACAGTAAAAACCCAACTCTATTTGAATTACAATGCCGACGTTAATGAAATCACGATGTTGTCAAACTTTGAGCCTGACGCAAATGAAGCTGATTAATCACACCCACTAACTCGTCACCCTACAGTTTTAACACAGATGCAATTCCCAGTAATCAGCTAGTGTGAGTATCGTACGCAGATAATTGGCATGTTCGTCGCATATCTAACAGTACCTCACTACCACCAGGTTTGTGCGTGATGCATACGTGTTTCTAAATTCCTGTTTAATTTTTCAAGTACATTGTTCTCCGTAGCTTATTCAATCCATTAATTTAACCCTCTGCTCTTCAAATACGGATTACTTGGTTATAGAATTCCCAGAAAAACAAATCACCCGTCCAGCGTCTGTTCTTATCATACTTATGACTCAATCCTACGAGATGAACTCATATAAAAACCCATGTAAACCTTCCATATTCACAACTCAACTCCAGACATTTGCTCACTTGACAACTAGAAGAACTAAAAATGCCGTAAGTTATATTTTCACTTCATAATTTTAAAAGTATTTTAAAAGCCAAAAAATTGCATTTTAGGTGCAACTGTTTAGGATTTTGCAACTCCTCCTCCTGTTACTGCAAAAAACACGGGATTCCTTGCTACTCTAATTGCCGATGTTGTGAAAATGGGGGAACGAGCTGCAAAAACGGAGGTCGACCTGAAAAAAAGATGAACAAGTCCCCAAAAAGGAGCAAGTCCCCAGAAATAGAGTACACCGCAGAAGAAAGACAACAAGGGATGGAAATGTCTAAAAATATGATGGAAGGCATCATGGGAGGCATGGGGATCGGAGGGGGGATGATGGGACAATCTGGCATGATGGGATTTGGTCAAGGCCAGTCAAATATCGGGTTTGGAACGAAATCTGCGATGTCTACGGAAGTGTCGCCAACACCAAGAGCGTCAAGAATTGAAAACAATTGCTGTCCTTGCTCCACCTGTCATACTTCGACTTGTCCTTGTCTTTTGAAAAAAATGCAATGCGGTCCAGCATGTGAGTCTAGTTCCTGCCAAAATCTGAGGCTTCAGCAGAATAACTTGTTTCGGGAATTTTTTCATGTTTAAAATGCATTCAATAAAGGCTTTGTTAAATACATTTTGTTAAATTTCGAAGAATTTAAAACAGTTTACTGTACTTAAGTAAAATCTACGGATTAAACAGACGTTGCCAGTTTCATAATACTGGTCAACTGCAAATACTGCAAATACAAACAATTTATTCGTAAATTTGTATTCCAATTAAATTGAAATTGATTTACACAAAACTCCATTTTTTACAAATTCCCACACACAAAATTTATTTTCAGACTGATTACAGTTTTTACAAACTGATGACACGTTAATTACTTTTGCGAATCTTTTATAATAAATGTAATACATAATTAAATGATTACATCCTCCGTAAAATTGAGTTGAAATAATTCAGTGAAAAGTTGTCGTGTTTGACTATTATATTTCAAACAATACAAAAAATATATAATTAAGCAACTCAATGCTTTTTTGTTGTTTTTAGCCGACCAACGGAAATTAAATTTATGAGCATAAATACTTCAGCCCATGCAAAACAATTATTTATTTTGCGCAGTTTAGACTGTAGCCCTGTTCAAGCGATGATTAGAAGCCATAAACTCAAAATATTGATGTTGCCCTTATCACATTGTAGGTTTGGATTGGTTTTTGGAATGAAATTAATCGAATTTCTGCCATTTCTGCTAGCTGGCAGTTTATAAGCCAGGGATTAAGTTAAGTACATAACATTTACGTATTTTAAATGTTGAATAGTAAGACTTCATGAAAACGTTCACTTTTTTTACTCCAATAATATTTTTATGAAACCATGAATTTTGTTTAAAGACATATTTGAATTGCATCATCCAATTTTCATAAATAAATTTTAAGAGTTGGACAATTGAATAAATATGCACCCCTGTCTGAATGCAGGGTTCCCAAAACACATGTGTTTTTTAGATTTGAGATTAAAACACGGGGTGTTTTTGTGTCGGTGTCGTGTTTTTTAGATTCTTGGTTGTGTCTAACCTTAAAACACCGACACAAGTACTGAATTCATGACACAAAAAACACTTAAAACACAAAAAACACCGGATACTAAAAACACGGTGTTAGGAACCCTGTTAGTGATTCACATGCCAACGTGTTAATGGATGTCGCATACATAGTCCAAGTATTCAGATCTGAACAAGACTGTTAAATAAACGGAAAGTCTTTTCAATATTTTGCAATACATTAAATTTTTTCATTTTGGAATTTGAAATTTTTCATATTGGACAGACTAATTCAGTTACTTTAACTTTAAACAATTTTTAAAACCAAAGGACAGTATGTGTTTTTATGTTGATTGTTGATTTTTTGGTGTATCGTAATCTGGAAACCAATTTGTTCTCAAAATGTAGATCAATTTTTAAATATGGGACACCCCATTTTAAAAACATATCCCTTTGCAAAAAAATAAATAAACACATTAACAAAAAAGTCCTGACAGATTTCGAATAGCCCGAATTAGTGTCTTTCGCAATAATAATTGTGGACAAAAAACACTGAAAAAAGTGACAGAGGTAGCGCAAAATCTTATTATTTTAAAACCATTTTAATAAGAAAAAATTATAAATTTCTAAATACTGTTTTACCGGAATTGGAACAGGTTAAAAGAAAAAATAAACAGCATGTAAATAAATAATTAGTTTTGTGCATTAAGTTAATATTACGATTGTACTTTTAAATCTTAACAATTTCGTTTTTATAAACTTACAGCTAAAGATTGAGATATTAAAGACATTGTAAATTACGTTTATAAACACGAAATTATATTAAAACATTTCCAAAACAGTTAGAACAACCATTTGAACCATTTAAACAATAACATTAAGTCGTTGACTATGTCACAGTCGTCATCATAATTACCGGCTTATAAACAAGTCGTTTAACACTTTTGTAAACTAACACGCTTATAAAGGTGGAAATAACAACAACAAACACAATAATGGCAAGTTCCACCCAAAACTCCCAATCATATTCAAAGGCACACTCTTTAGTTAATCGGCGAAAAACTTTGTTTCTCCATAAAATCCCACTTTGAATAGGAAGAGAACAGTTTTCCTTTTCAGAGATGGTGTTTAAAATCCAAGGAGTGTAATATGCGATACTCATGTACGTATCAAAATGTAAAGGATTGTGGAAAAATAAATACGAATAAATTCCCATTAGACTAACAGATTCAGTCTGGTTTCCAGTTTGGCACAATAACCCAGACCCAGAATCTCCTCTCCAGCCAGATCGTTGCGCTCGGATTAATTTTTCATTGTAAGCCACTTCATTACTACTGAATCCAAAGATTTACTTGTTTTAGCGTGTCTTCAGAAATCCCACACGAACTTTTTCCCCATCCTGCAGTTGTCATTGGGATCAATGTCAGTGGTTGTTGATAATTCCGTGGAATTCACAAATTGGCCGAACTGGAGTGATTGATTCGATCGAATTAACGCAATGTCATCTGTCAATGTCCAATCCAATCCGGGAATGGGACTATTAGAACAAAAAACATTTAACATTAAATAATTGTTCCTGAACAGCATTTTATGGAGTTTGTCAACTGCTTTTATTTAAATTATCGAGTTCAAAAACGATTTACCCATGGAAATTTCCATGAACGAAGAATTCCTCACCCAAACCTCCATTGTTCCATAAGGGTTCTGGTGCGCAAATGGTGGGAACCCGCTAAAATTATTACTTCTTGAATAGTTTCCATTGGCCAGAGGCAGTGTGCTGCTGTGAGTATCCAGTCTGGTTTGATGATTACACCTCCACACCCTGCTTTACTCCAATTTGTTTTGAGTTCGTCATCTAAACTCGTAATTTGGAGAAAGACAACCCAAGGAAAACTGTGGGGTTCTATGTCAACTTTTTTGGTTACGGGTTTTCCTTTACCTGGAGTAGACAATAAAAACCAATCAAACTAAATGAATAGATCAAGCAAGTCGCTTTTACATTTAAATGTAACTCTACCTTCAGTCCAATACTGGCAATCATCGACTGATGGAAGTGTTATCCACAAGTAAAAATATCGTAGAGCCAGAATGACATGCAGTCCAATTAACACACTTAAATTAAATGAATTGAACTTCATTGTTTGAAGAATATTCAAAGATTTATTTAGAAAGGATTGAAAGTGTGGAGACCGAAAAAACCAGCAACAAACTGAAGAAAAAACGGGAGAAGACAAAGGAGATTTTCAATTTTTTGTTCATGTTACTATTTTTAACTCTAAACACAATTTGATTCAGCCAACAATAACTGTTCTCACCCACTTTAGACTTGTCTTCCATAAGATATTTTCAATTCTGGAAAGAGTGAGTATATGCTACTCACTCCATCCTTACCACGTCAATCTTACTTATAAACTCGTGTATGATGCAATAAACTATTTTGGAAAGCCTACTTCAAGTGCAGTCCAAGTAATTTGGATCAGTGAGGCAATCAAAACAAAAAAAAGGTGAACACTTTGACGTATCGCACACTGGGACAATTTTGTTTCAATCATGTAACACCATTTTAAGCCCCGAATTAGCTAAGATTTCTCATTCACAACTTTTTACTTATTTTGTCTTACATTGATAGTTAAAAATTAATTATACTGAAACAATGGCTTTGTGCTAACTAACACTAATTCGTTTTTAACGAGATTTTCAGCAACAATACTACAAAATCACCCCAATTTATGTTATTCAGTTACACAATTCTTCGTAAAATAAATGATATCCAACAAATCATTTTCTCAAAAATATCATACCAATTCCCAAATAAAAATACAGGCTGCAACAGGATGAAGATTTTTGTAAGGTAATATTGTTAACTTAGAACTACAAGAGAGATACGACTCTCAGTTTTTCTGACATTGTAACTTTTGCCTTCGGAGTAATTTAATTATAGGTCACAACAACATAAATCAACTGCTAATACCAAAGCATGCCATTAATAATCCAAAGACTTTATCCTTAAATATTGACAATATTTAAATGCTCCTTTTTGTACTAAAGTATTTTTTCAGAAATTTAAATAATATGGCCTGGTCAAATTAAAACTTTATAAAATTTATTAGCCCAACTTACTCACCCTAAATAATGACTACCACATTATAAGGAACACGACAAGAAAAATGCCACTACAACATTACCGTTGTTATTGTACTGTTTCAAAGCGAAGAGTGAATTAGGGCTATAAATTTTATTTAAACACAGGGCACATGCCAACTCAAACCAGTAATGAATCCCCCTAAATACAGAGAGTGCATCTAATTAAATGCAACTTGACCAAAAACCTTACATTACAAGTTGAGAATCAAGGTTCTTTATTTTGTGTTTTTATATAAAATCCACGCAAACTCTGAAAAGTTATTAGTTGAAATTGAGTCTGACATAAAAACAGTTCTTAAAAATGTTTGCGTTAAAAGTAAGTTATAATTTAGTAGTGAATATTTGTATTTTTCATTATTTGTAAATGGATTCTTGACCCGTGTTTTTTGCAGATCCCAATCCTCCTTGTTGTTTTGGATGTGGCAGCAGCCCAGTATAATAAACAAGCGCCACCCTTTACAGCACGTCTCTATCTTCCAGTGACCACGCCCACAACGGAAAGAGATTCGGCCGCCGAGGAGTTTAAGAACAGAGAGAAAACGACTCAAAAACCAGCAGATGCTGCCGCAGAAGACTTTAAGAATAGGAAGAAAACAACGCCAAGACCAATTCAAGAGCAGGTGTGTCAATCGTATGAATTATGTAGCAAGAAAACAATTGGTTTCTGTTTAATATTGGTGTGAAGAGTGGCTTAGTACGGGTTTTGGGCCATGCCCGTCTCAGGGTTTAGAGTGTGATAATCAAACTTGTGTCATTTTCAAGAAAATCACAGTGATTTGTGATTTTAGTCAAAAACTGTAATTTTCCTGATTTTGGTGATTTCTAATGTAGTTCAGGCATTTAATCGGTAGATGGCGCCACTTATAAATCATGAAAATCACAAGTTTGGTCATACGATTGTCTGTCTGTTACGCTACAAGGAGTGGATTTTGACGGAATTTAAAGCTCCGATATTGACACGACCTGACTGAGGTCAAATTTCAAGCTAGGTCATGTAGGTCAAAAGCAGGGTTATCAAAACCCCGGGTATTTGACCACTACCCCAAAAACCCGGGTAGCAAACCCTGGTCAAAAGGTCAAAGATTCCAGTGGTCATACGCTTTGTTGACGTCCGTTTAAATCGGTTTATTTATTTTAGGATGATGATCACTGGGGTGGAATGCCGTTTGACTTTAGCTACGCCGTGAAGGAGGACAATTATCGGAATGACTACTCACACAAAGCCCATTCCAATGGGGATGTTGTCCGGGGAGAGTACCGCGTCCTCCTACCCGATGGTAGAACCCAAGTCGTCAAGTATACTGCGGACTGGAAGAATGGTTATCAAGCTGAAATAAGCTATATTTAAAGTAAGGTAAAATAGCAAATAATGTCATTTCTCAACTTTTTTCATTTTCATAAAAAAACTCTGATGATTTGAAATAATGAAATAGTTCAATAAATATGGATTCACTCTTTATTTATTTTAATGGGTTTGAAATGATAATTGCAATGAAAATACAAATTATTGGATAATCCTCAATTAGCCTGGTTGTTCTAATCTATACATTCAAGCCAGTCCACAATGAAGATACATGCAAAACCGGTGATGGTTACTGTCATCTTGAAATTTTTGTTTTACTGGTCGCTTTTCATGAAATTCGAATATTCACATATAACTTGCCTTAATTTAAAATTTGAGCCAAATTTCAAATCGATCTGAATCACAGGACCGATCTCGATTCGTTCTTTTCTCAAACGGCCGAAAATTGGTAGACTAACGGCCTCAACGGGCACATAAGAATTTCTCTTCTGGTATGGGCCAAAAACTAATCAACCTCAGAAGTCTTTTAACTCATTAAGCACTAAAAGTAAGCTATCAATATTTATCATGTTCATACAACAGTCCAATTACTTTTTTCTTACTTTCTTTTTACGAAACTATTTCCGAAGCCAACAATCCAATTAAATGCCAATTTAAAATGGAATGAAACGAATGAAATTTAATTCCAAAAGTTTCGACCGCTCTAGGCATAATAATGACTTGGACCGATGTAATTTCCTACTTTTATACGTCACAGAATATGAGTTGGCCACAACTTTGGAAATACGAGTAAATTCGCAGTAAAGTAAATTCCACGCACTTTTCAAAACGACCAAAAAAAGTTTTTTTTTCTTCATTTTCGATGAGGAATCAGAAAATAATGGATGACAATAAAATTGTGGGTAATATGCGGTCAGTCAGGTAACCTTCGGTCATTTGCAACCTTTTGTTACACTTCGTTTGTCACGGTTTATTGGGATGGATAGTTAATAAACATATTTGTCATTAGTGAACTATGTGTGTAGTTGGGTATAAATCTCAAAAAACATGGCACCAATAAATTTTAAAGGGTTATAACTGGTCAAAGAATTTATTTAATGAAGGTTTAATCAATATTTAACCCGACCAACACATGAGCTTACGCATTACTTGTGCCGTAAGCTATGTTTAACCACATCCCCTCTGTCATACGTTGAATAGTTGCAAATTTCACAATAAAAATGTTTTTCCCGTCTATGAACGGCTCCCACGTGTCGCTGGAGTCGACTCCGGAGCACGAAACGTTGTTGACATTCCTCGCATTTGAACGGTTTTTCCATGGTGTGAGACGCAATGTGAGTCTTCAAATAATGTTGCACTTTGAAAGATTTTTGACACAAACCACAGCGGAATGGTTCTTCCAATGTGTGGAACCGAATGTGATCTTCCAAGCTGCGGAACGAGGCAACCGTTCCTTAACAAAAAGTAGCAGGACCAAGTTGTAGACGGCGACCGGTTTTCCGAGTGTTTTCTCCTGTGTCGAGCTAAGCCGCTGGAGCTGGAGCATGAAAACTGGCAAGAGTCCACCTCGCAAAGGTTCGGCTTCTCTTGAGTGTGAGTCCTGAGATGAACTTCCAAATCTGAGCGTTCATTAAATTTCTTTTTGCAGAAATAGCAGCCAAATTTGGACCCATCTTTGTGGATTAAGGCATGTCTATTGCATTCATTTTTATTGAAGAAACTTTTCAGGCAAGTTGAACACGAGAAGGCTCGGCGTCTCGAGGTAGCGTGCACAGTTGCTGTATGTCTCTTTAACTTTGCGCTTGTTTTAAATTGCGTCGGACAATTTACGCATTTATGCGAAAAAACTCTGTCTACGTTAGCATATTGGCGCAGTAAAATGCATAGTCAATGCTGGTATTTTATTACCAATCAAGTTGGTTATAGTTGAGTTAAATGTTTTTTTAGATTTAGATTTAAATTTATTTGTCTGATTTTGGCAACAATTTAACAAATGAATGAAATTCGAAGGGCTAACATCGCCATATAATTATATAAACTAAACCCGAAAAAGGATTACTTAGGTGAGACTCACTGTGCGATTAAAAAGATGAAATAACCTTTCTTCTCTGGGAGCAAGCAGCATCACAGCCCGTAGGATAATTAATTGCTTGACGTAATTTTTTAAACTTCTGTATATCTATTTAGTACAGTTTTAAAAAGCTTATAGTCCAACCTGGCCACTATTTAATTACCCGAACTGTTCATTCCATACCAGGATATTGAAACGATAATACATGAATTTATAGCAAAATCATGTTTAGGAAATTATCCCCGGGCGGTGATGCAGCTTGCTCCCAAAGAAGAAAAGTTAATTCATCCTTTTAATCGCACATTGAGTCTCAAATAAGTAATCCTTTTTCGGGTTTAGTTTATTTCTTACTTTTTATCGGACTAATGCATAATCAACAAAAGCTAGCTAAATGCATGGTCAGTGGCTAAGCAACCTGACATGGTGCAGACAACCAGACTCGTGGCGATATGTTAATTGACCCGAACACAGTTCACTCTATCGCTCAAGAAATCCACAATCCAATTGACTATTGCACTATCACTCCCAGCTCCAGAAGTCGTTGAACCAGGACGTAGTAATCAACGCGGTCAAAAGCTTAAGCACAATCCATCAGGGTTAGGACGGGAGAGGACTTCTTATCTACGGATTTTAGTACAAAATCCATCAACTGGACCAGGTAATGTGTGGTGGAGGACTTTGGTAAGACTCCAAATTGATGGTGGCTAATTTGGCTCTACATGACAGTCATAAGGTTGGTGTGAATGAATTTTTCTGCCAGTTTTGCTAAATTACTGGTCACAGTAAGGTCGCGAAAAGAGGTCACGTTAGATACTTTAGGGATAGCAGTAATGAAGCCTGTTTTCTAGGACTTTCGGACTTCTCCGGTGGCGAAGGAGGAATTGAGGATATGAGTAATTATGTAAGATAACTCCGTTGCACATTTACGAAGTACTTTGGATGGAATAGCTTGGTGGGAGTTGATTTTTAGGGTGTTTAATTTTGACAAGGATTTGTATGTTTCAAATTCTGAGACAACATTGGTGGAGTAGCACTCGGGAGGAAACTATGCAATTTTTCCCGGTGGAATGGGACATCACTTGAAGTGATTTTTGCAAAATTATCATTGATCAGATTGAGTACGGATTTTTTATCATTTCCACATTAGTGGACTTCTTCAATGGGAC
>JAAXNX010003572.1:0-10423 GCA_036491905.1 Folsomia manolachei
ATGATGGAATCATCTTGGAACAAATAGACGTCGTCCTGTCCATCATACCAAATCCGGTCATGCTGGCTAAATCCTGGAAACTTTACCGAGAAATAATTTGCCACTAAATGGGAGTGGGTGGAAGTGAGAACAAATTGGAGGAGGAAAACTATCCACAAATTATTTAAATTCGAACAGCAATTAATTGGTTGCATTTTAGTTGAAAATGAAATAAGGAAAAGTAGTAAAACAAACAAATATACTTGATTTACTTTGCGACTGACTTCTGATATAATTTGGATAAATTTGTATTTTATTCAATCTCAGGGATATATAATATCCAGTTGGACAACTGTGTGTATACTAATATATGTGTAGTAAGACTCAAAAACTGAGCTGTGATCTTTAATCAATCCCAACGCTGATTAAGTGAGTGTCTTAAAAATGACATGAAATATTTCCTGACCAACATATAATTCACAGTAAGAGCAGTGTGAATATTAGCAGAATATAGCTTCAAACTGATCTCATATAATTGACCTCTAACCTTGAGTCTTGGTCCCAACGCGGAGTGAGTGAGAGTGTCTTAAATCCTATGAAAAATCTTGGGCATTAGTGGACGAAGGATATTCCACAACAGCAAGGATGTGATATGCATGTTGGTTTTTTATTCATCCTGAATAAATGCAATTTTTTACTTTTTCTTAAATGGAAGGTTTGAACTGGAATTAAAACTTTTACTTATTAATTAATTAAAAACTTTTACAAACATAAAGTTGTTACCGTCCCCATTTTAAGTGCAAAACTACCCAATACAATCACGGATGTAATATTTCAAGCTAACCGAATCCATACTAATGCTTACAACCTAATCTCGACTTTAACCCCATAAAATAAATATCATCGTCCGTCACTAATCCCAGTTTAGAAATACTTTCTCAAAAAAGCCACAATCTTCCGTTCAATAACCCTCCTCACTTCATCCGTCAGTGGGAAATGACCTCCCTGAAAAAACTCGAATTCATTCTCAACCCCAGCCAGATCCAGCTTTGTTTTCAAACTCCTCCCCTGACTGGCCGGAACGAAGATGTCACTCTCCCCATAAAATCCTAGAGTCTTGGCGCAACCCGGAGTTACCCAGTTTACAGGACTAACGGCGGCCAACTCCTCCAAATTCGGGACTGGTCCCAATAACGCAGTCAAATACACGGTGTAAATTGGATTCCCTGAATAAAGGATGGCCGCAAAGTCCGTCGCACCCAGAAGAGCAATTACCACGGACACATCCTTCCTTTGTCGGTCCCACCGGTAGTCATAAAGGAGGGCGAGATGAGCTCCGGACGAGTATCCAAACAGAGCAAAGGTCAACTTGGGACTGGGTTCTAATCCCCGGATAAACTGAAGCAGTTCCGAAATATCCTGGATCTGTTTTGGAATCGCGGGTGAGCTCATAGAACCCAGACGAAGGTCCATATTTACAATTAAAAGGGATGGAAATGACGCGCGGAGAAATGGGATGAGTCCTACCATGTACTCTTTTCGGCCGGAGAATGACCCTTGTCCAAAACTACCGCCATGGAGGAGAATAATTACCCGGGTGATAGTAATTGTAGAGTTGGCCGGGTAGTAGAAGTCGGCGAGCTGACCAGGAACTGAGCCGTAGGAGACGTTTGTCCGTGTGGGAACTGGGAGGAGGACAAGGTTTTATGCAGATTGTCTGGAATTTAGGAAGGTGTTTATTTCCTCTTACCCGTAATCTTGTCTAGAGGTAGTAATCCCAGGAATCCGAGAACTACGGTGGGAGAGCGGAGGAAATTTAAAATATCCATTTTGTTACAGGAACGCTTTAAAACAGATGTTAAAGTTCCAAAACACTAATTATTTGATCAGTCGACATTAACGGTGTCAATCCTTTACGAAATAATATTATTGAGCGATGCCCCTTTTCATGCAGGGGACAAATTTAATGAAATTAACATTTCAATGTGATGCTCATTGTAAATTTGTAGGACACCTTGCTCTCATTCATTTCTTTGCAGAGTTCTTCATGCCAGTCTAGACGTAGGAAACAAAACTTGTTTTGATTCAACTTCCTTTTTTCTAACATGTTCTTGTCTACGTAATTTTTGTCAAATGAATGAATGAGTAACTAGTAAACAAATAGAACTCGTCCAAAACTTATTAATCTGTCATGCTTTTATTGCATCACTTCACAATTCTTATCTGCTTCCCAAACAACGGTGTGATATCTGCGAATTTTTTTTTCTTTTTCATAATTTTTGATACTCCAAATGGCGACAAGTAATACAGTGACACCGAAAATCAATCCAATTACTCCGTAGTAGATGAAGGGCGTCTCAATTTCTCCTATTGAAAATAGAAAGATGGAAACCTCGTTACAATCATATTGTCACTTATACTTGTGCTGCGTAAATAATACCTGTTGCAAATGTAAGACTAAATCTTACTCCATTTTTAAGAATGCAGTCTAACCCACCACTTCTAATCTCATCTAGTAGATCACCATGAATATCGAAGTCACATCCATCCATCGGGGAAGAAGGCTTCATTATTAATTCTACTACTTCTTCCTCGGTATGAAGTTCACCTGAAGTTGAGACTTTATGACAGGTAGCAACTTGTGAAGAATTGGATTCGCAGAAGATGTCAAGCTCATGGCCTTCGGAGGTTGTGCATGTCGAGGTTTCTCCTACAAACAAACAAACAAACAGGTTTCTCCTACAATCCATATCATGACAAAATGTGATTTATTTTAATTGCCACGGTATTTGATATCACAAGCTTGATACAAATATGATCGTCATACCTGGCAGTGTACTGGAACATTCAAATTTGTGATCCATTCCATGACTTAGAACAGTGCTGAGTGTTGTGAGCTCTTCTTGAGTGGGCATAGTCCAAATTTCCGTAGATCTTTCGGCCCAAGATGACTCGGCTGTAGTGGATTTTTCAGTCCTTAACGTTTCCGTTGTAACTTGGCTTGACAATGGGCTCATATCAATATAAAAGATTTCTCTGTGTTCCCTCTCCTCAATATTTCGACTATGCACTACACCTCGGCTAACAAAGCCATAAATTCTGTTCATCCTTGGAATATATAAGCCGGTCAGTTCACTGAAAGGTATGCCATTCGCCGTTGGAAAATTGTTGACGTGGATAAATGTGGTTGTCATGGAGACGGGATCTATTTGAAGTATTCCTTCTTTGTCGGGAAATTGGGGATTTGTTTTAAACGAGGAAAGGATGAAGATAAAAGTTCCATCCGTCATTACTGCTGGGCGTTGTTGAAGTTGGGGAAGAGATATGTTGGAAATCTGTTTAACTGTGGTTGTTTCCAGATCCATTTCCCACATGTATCGACTGTCTTCTTTGAACAAATAAGCTTTATTCTTCCCAAACTTAATTGCAGCACCATTAAACATATGAATGTAATCTCCCTGATGGGTTGTTTCACCTCGTTCTAAATTAAAGGTTAAGATTCTCCCACCAAGTGGATATTGTCCGAGGATGAGAACTGTGGCTGAGTCCAACTGCAACGTGGGTATGCCAAAAATATCATGGGGAAGTTGGGCAACCAAAATGGTGGAATTGGTGGAGGGTGAATATTTCAAGACTTTGTCATTATCCCCTAAGTCCGCTCCGAAATAGAAAATATTTCCATTTGAACCTGAATGAACTGACCCAATTGTTGAAGGGAGTGGGAGAGATCCCTCCCAGTGGATTGTATCCTGGGAGAGGGAGTATCTCAGAATCTTTTGTCGATTTTCAGACCAACCTCCACCAAAGATATAGATGGCGTCGTCCCCATCGTACCAAACAACGGGAACTATGGAGTCAGGAGCGGGAATCTTGACTTGGGAATAGGACGCTGTCAAATTTTGGGAGTGAGCGAAGGTGAACAGAAATTGGACAATGAAAAATATACAGGTCTTCATTGCAATGGAATTATTTGTGAATTAATCCAAGTCCAGTTTTTTGTTTGGAAGAAATCAAACTCAGCTGCTTAAAGCCGTAAAACAAATTTACTAATGCAGTGACTTTAATTCAAGAGTAAACTATTTGCAGAACGAGGATGGAGTTAAATTATTGCAGTAAATCAACCCCCTGTCAATTGATTGACCTCTGAACTTGACGACTCAATGTTAGTGGCAAGGTTAAATTGCATGGTAAATCTAATCCATTGCATGGTTTGGTTCATAACAAGTAAATAACGGATGACTAAATGTATTGATTAAATTCGTCCAGAGAGCTTGAACATTAATCAGTCCATTTATTCCGTCGCTTCATAATTTTTATCTGGATTAAATTTAGTGTGCATGCAACAATGTCGATCCCACACTACTATATGGTTTCACAGTAAATATAGCATTTTATTTTGAAAAAATAATTAGGGTAAAGTTATAACCCAGCGGCTACGTGGTGGTGGCAGTGATTATCAAAATTATGAGTAACTCGATTATATCATATTTAAAATTTCTGATTATCAATAAAAAGAATTAAAGCATAAATTTAGGCTCACTGTGGAATGCAAGTCCAATTATAACTTAGCGGCGAACAAGGAGTCAATGTTTTTTGGATGGTCATTTACTATGTGAGTAAAATATGTATTTGCATACCTCATAATGCGTGTCATTTCGATATGCTCCATTCCATAATTTTAGTGGGAACTGTGCACCATGTAACTTTTTTTTACATAGTAGTTATATTTAATTTAGGCAAATACTGAATGCATGGATCTTATTAAGTGGAATGATTGGAAACTGGTTTCAGGCTGGGCAGTGGAAGATACTGTGTTTTGATGTCCATTCAGGACTGTATGAAGAGTTATTAATGTTGCATGGACAAGTGAAACACAGATAATTTGGGAGATTTATATATTATGATATTGTGTACATCTTTCCCTGCTTGAATACATGTGGAATACCCTCATCATTCTCGTTGAAATTAATTTACTTTATCTCGTTCGAGTGTGTAAATGACACGAAAGATTTTGTGCAAAGTCATATTCCTCAAATACAACTTGATTCCAGGAGTAATTTACAGTATTAATGAAAGACTGAATTAAAATGAAGATACTGTGTTTTGATGTCCATTCAGGACTGTATGAAGAGTTATTAATGTTGCATGGACAAGTGAAACACAGATAATTTGGGAGATTTATATATTATGATATTGTGTATATCTTTCCCTGCTTGAATACATGTGGAATACCCTGATCATTCTCATTGCAATTAATTTACTTTATCTCGTTCGAGTGTGCAAATGACACGAAAGACTTTGTGCAAAGTCATATTCCTCAAATACAACTTGATTCCAGGAGTAATTTACAGTATTAATGAAAGACTGAATTAAAATGGAGGCTGGACTATTAACTGTGGCATTTTTGGGAATTCTAGGTCTCCTATTTTATTTAAGAAATAGGAGACCACCCAAGTATCCAAAAGGTTGGCTAAATACTAATTTAAATCAAGGACATTATTTTAAAAATTACAAATTGACAGGCCCTCCAAGAACTCCGTTGCTCGGGAACATTCCGCAACTCCTCTGGGCTCGAATTGTGAGGAAACAACAGCGTCACGAGGTTTATCAAAACTACGCAAAAATTTATGGTCCCGTATTTTCTATCAATTTTGGTCCAATTCGGTAATTTAAAAATTGCGATAATTTCAATTATATTGCAAATTTAAAGCCCTATTTGGCTCACTCGTTCCAGATCCGTAATATTAAATGACCCGGCAATAATTAAGGAAGCTTGGAATAATCCTGCGCTCTGTGGTCGTCCAAAACTTCACGGAACCGCGGCCCGAACGGGCGGAACCCTTCGTGGAATTCTCTTCCAAGACGGCGCGGAATGGTCGGAGCAGCGTCGCTTCGCCCTGAGACACCTCCGGGATTTCGGGTTTGGAAAACGCTCCATGGAAACGCTAGTCTTGGATGAGGCCACAGAACTGGTCGACAATTTAAAAACCATGGCAACCAAGGATGGACAAAGGTCTGTCGCAATTTCGACCCAGAATCGGTTTAATGTCGCGGTTCTCAACTCTCTTTGGCGAATTGTGACTGGAGAAAGGTTTTCGCGGATAAGGAACTAGAAAGAATTATGGACTCCATTAATCGCTCGTTAATTGTTCCGGTTGGGAAAAGGAAACAAAAAATATTCAGAAAAAATGCAGGGTTTATTGACGCATATTTTGTGCAGGGTTTCGGATTTGTGTTTGTCTTTCCCTGGATAAAAGACTGGGCACCAAATTTATCCGGGTGGAATGCCTATTTAAAGGAGATGTTGGCGGCCACGCATTTCGTGACAAAGTTTGTTGCTCAGAGGTTACAATCCTTTAATAGGGCTCAAACTCCGATGGACTTTACGGATGTTTATATTCAGGAAATAGAGAAAACGACGGATCCGGATTCTAGTTTTTATGGGAAACGTGGAAGTATGTTAGTTATTCAATCAATTAAAAAAATTACTAGGAATTAAATGTCGATTATTTACAGAGGCCACACTCTCCGCTACATTACTCGACCTTTTTGTCGCGGGGGCGGAAACTACAAGTACAACTCTTACGTACTATTTCCTCTACATGGCTCTATTTCCAGAGGAACAGGGTCGTGTCCAGGATGAAATTGACACCATTTTGGGACAACGATTACTTTCTCTTGAAGACAGAATAAAGTAATTTGACTAGAAGCCTTTCCTAAAAAGTTTGTTGGACTAATTTTATTACTTAAATTTGCAAAAGGATGCCACTGACGGAAGCAAGTATTCTAGAAACACTACGTTTCTCTTCAATGGTTCCTCTGGGGTTGGTGCATCGAGCCACGGAAACTACGACGTTGGGTGATTACATTATCCCGAAGGTTGAAGATTACATATATTGAAATAATTCTTAATTTTGAAGGTCTGCAATTAATTTGCAGATATAACTGTTTTGCGCAGAACACCTTCCTTACTGCCAATCTTTCTGCGGTTCACCATTCCAAAGAGATTTGGGGAGATCCGGAAGTATTTAGACCGGAAAGGTTTCTCTCACCGGATGCCACCTCCATCCAGAGGCATGACTGTTTGATGGCTTTCTCCGCTGGGAAAAGGATTTGCTTAGGGGAAGCGTTGGCAAGGGATGAACTCTTTCTTTTTGTGACAAGTCTCCTGCAGATGTTTCACGTGGGACCGGATCCTGCACGGAGCGAGGAACTTAATACGGAGCAACTTTCTGCAAATATTATTAATCCACCTAAACCACACAAACTTCTCTTTACTTTGCGGTCAGGCCGTAGTTAATTATTGGTCAACTAAGTAAAAAACTGTCAAAAATAAACAAAATGAGAGTTGAACCGATAACAATTCACAATTAACCTTCATTTCCTTAAAAGACTGGAGTTGATCCGGTCGATTGGAGCGTTCCAAAGTCATTCTCCCATAATCAGAATGACAATTTACTGACCTTCGCTCCTGCAACTAGTTGCTAAAGAATGGTTTGTCTCTGCATTCTCATAATTAGTTGTGAAATTGAACAAATTATGCCGTGATTGAGTTGCGTCTGTTTCAGGTTTTGATTTTAATCATAAACATTTGAAAATTTGTCCCAAACAACTTTCAAAACCACAAAACTGGAAGGAAACTGCTTTTCCAACCCAAATTGAACACAATTTTGAAGAAATTAAGTGGTTACCGAAAAAAATGAATTTGTTTATTGTTGTAGTTATTCATTCACATAATATGCCTCAAATCTCAACATTTCAGTACTCAATGTTCGGGCACTCAAGCAATGCAGACCATTAAGAGTTATTTGTAAGAAAAACGTGAGAGTATCAAATCAAGACGATAAAGCATTTTGTTCCCGTATAGACCTATTAACAACCAGAATTTGTGGATGACCAGCCAATAACGAATTCAACCCTTGATGGTATGGCCCATTTAAAAAGGCACAGTTTGATATTAAATGGGAAGGTTAGGTAAAGTAACAAGTTAGAAAGTGGGCAGGGTGCTTGCAATAAGAGAATAGAGCACTCCACATATTTTAACTAGGATTAGCAGACTGAACTTATTCTTGCAATATTTTCTGAGCATTTAATTTTCTATACCAATATATAATTTTATCGCTTAAAATTCCAACTGTGGACAGAAACAAATTCTGGGCTGGGTTTGTGTGCACGATCAAAATTTCTGACGAGCTAAGTTTTATAACAAAGTAATCGATAAGAAAATTGAAAAGATTGGCAAATATTAACCCTAGCATTTCGTTGTGTCAAAATATGAATTCCAAAAATGAAGAGCAGATCCCAGGACCTTCAGGATTACAACGGTCACCCCTGTCCTCTGGAAAACTTAGGTATGTAAATCGCTGCTATGAACGAGAAATGAGTCATTATTGCAATAGTATTTTTCTAAATTTCCCATAATTCGTATAGCCAGGATTATTATGGATTAGTAAAATTAATGTCGATATAAAAGCTTAACTGAATACAATAAGTTAAAATGATACTTGTATTAAGTACGCAATAACTGTCAGATTTTGACTGACGTAAACTTATGATCAAGTAACGTTGCTTTTAACTCTTTGTTTTTAATTCCTTTTGACAGAGACAAATCATTACAGAACCCATTTGCTGTGCTCGTCTGTTAGTAAAAGATTGCTTATCTAATTTGAATTTTCAGATGTTCTTTTACGTCAATGGCTCACTCCGGATGCGGCCATTTAGGATTTAAATTAATGCAAACCTTTCCAGGTTTAAAGTCCCTGTTCTTAAAAGAGTATGTTGTTTTGCAGGTATTGACAAAGTTCAGCTAATATTACAACGACATTCCAGCACAATTACGGTATTCAACTGGAAGATAGAGGGTGCAATTTCAAGAGTAGAAAATAATGGCAACCAACAACTTGAGTTGCCTTACATGCNACTTGAGTTGCCTTACATGCCAAATTTAAAACGTCTTGGGATATGCAATTGCCAAACTGATGTACACGGATTTAATGCCTTGGACATATTTAACCTCAGAAGTATATTTCTGGTGGGTTCCTTACTGAGAGGATGTTTTTGCTTAGAAGATTATTTTCTGGTTAACGAATTTTTGGCGTTACATACATACATATTTAGGGCGGACCACAACACCTTGCAAAACTGCTCCCATCTTTAAAGTCAGTTAGTCTCATGTTTTTTTATGTGACTGGTGGCAATTTTTGGGAACACATCTTCCCTCCGTTACAACCAGACAGGTAGTTTTTTTTAGACTTTATTCAATTTTGTTGGCAGGAACGTTATTTGGTCTACGTTTTAGTCTGATGACGGTAACTGAGTTACAGTCAACATTTTCATGTTAATTTTTTATACACACTTTTCAGAGCAACCGGGGAACTACGTGGGTTTGCTCAGATTGAAGAATTAAACATAACTTTGGACACGGGTTGTGATTCTCCGGAAGTGGCTCGACTACATGGAATATTTCCGAAATTAAAGAAAATGAGCCATGTTCTAAGGAAGGAGGAGCTTGGACTAAATGTTGGTTATGATTACAATTTTTGGGGGAATATGGATGGATGTGTTCACTTGAAAGGTCAAGCTCCCTACAATCCAACGTGGACTTCAAACGACAACCATGTCGTTTGGCCATATTACTCGGGTCCAAAGTCGGTGTTTTGGGATCATTTTGCAAACTATGAAAAGGATTTGGGCTTTGTGACACATTAACAATGGAAATAATTGCTCGTTACAAAAGTTGATAATTACTTTCGAGAAACAATTCATGATGTTGGCGTTCAGATTAAATTGTAGTAATGTATTTGAAGTGTTATTATGTAATATTAAATATTTTATTTTTAATTGTTCAACAATTGTTTAGTTATTCTTTAGTATTTACTTAAACACTACTTAAAAATCATCTCTTAAACCTTTTTACTTATAATTCTATCTTTTACTGGAATGGGGAGAAAACAGTGCTTTTGATAAGAGAAGCAATCACAATGGCAGGTCTAGCCACGAGGAGTAAAGTCAGGCTTTACTGTAAAGCTAAATAAAAAAGCTAAACGCATAATCATCACAAGATTTTAGAATCTTAACTTAATTCAATAAGTGTAACAAGAAATACTAACGGAATATGTCCGAATCTTATTTCCAAAGATCACACAATCTTAATTCTACTCTTACAGTAAAGTTCAGTAATCTTTACAACTGCACATTGGTTCTTTACGGATGTCATTATGTTATTAACCCGAAAACAGAATCTTCGTATTAATTGGTGCATAGCATAAAATGAATGGGTGGCAACCACTCACTTTCCTGCATGTCTTGAAATCTTGCATTAAGGAGAACTCGGTTTTTGGTTATACGTAATTTTGTTTCGGTTTCAATAATCTAGGAATAAAAATAACAGTTGCATAATTACGGCTTTACAGTGGTGATCAGTGTGTTCAATTGTACCTCACGT
>JAAXNX010003573.1:0-10422 GCA_036491905.1 Folsomia manolachei
ATAAGCAATTCAGGCATAATAGGCTGCAAAAAATGTAGACACTATGCAGATGGGTTAAATATAGAAATTAATAAAATTATATGCAAGATACCAATAAAACATTGGTCAGACTATCAGTAATCTGGTACAAAAAGTAGAAAATAAGTTACAATGAGTTAGAATCTGTCCTTGCTAAATTATGCTATAGGTATGCAATTTACATAAAAAACATGCTAAAGTTAAGTTCCTTACTCCATTGCTCTGACCTGGTATATTTCTCGTTTTTTTTGCTTTCTTTGTTTTTAGTGATGAACTTTTATTTATTCTGGTCAATGTTTTATTGGTATCTTGCATATAATTTTATTAATTTCTATATTTAACCCATCTGCATAGTGTCTACATTTTTTGCAGCCTATTATGCCTGAATTGCTTATTTTTCTTGAAATCAGATTCAAAGTTGGAAATTTTTCTACTCCCACCACAACCAGGCCTTTAAAATATCCTTCTCCCACGGCGTCCACAAATTTGTCGGATTCGGTCAGCAACGAATTAGATGAAACTGATCCAATAACATCAGAAACACTTTCGACCGGAATATCCATAATCAGCGGGGGTGTTGACACTCTTCGTGGGTTCTTGATGGACATGTTTCGTGGATTCATTGAAACGTTGGCTTCATTTTTTGGTGGATCTGGTCGAGGGGGCGGAGGTGGGGGCAATATTGGTGGCGATACACCTTTGTCAACCAGTTCAGGAATAATAGGCTGCAAAAAATGTAGACACTATGCAGATGGGTTAAATATAGAAATTAATAAAATTATATGCAAGATACCAATAAAACATTGGTCAGACTATCAGTAATCTGGTACAAAAAGTAGAAAATAAGTTACAATGAGTTAGAATCTGTCCTTGCTAAATTATGCTATAGGTATGCAATTTACATAAAAAACATGCTAAAGTTAAGTTCCTTACTCCATTGCTCTGACCTGGTATATTTCTCGTTTTTTTTGCTTTCTTTGTTTTTAGTGATGAACTTTTATTTATTCTGGTCAATGTTTTATTGGTATCTTGCATATAATTTTATTAATTTCTATATTTAACCCATCTGCATAGTGTCTACATTTTTTGCAGCCTATTATGCCTGAATTGCTTATTTTTCTTGAAATCAGATTCAAAGTTGGAAATTTTTCTACTCCCACCACAACCAGGCCTTTAAAATATCCTTCTCCCACGGCGTCCACAAATTTGTCGGATTCGGTCAGCAACGAATTAGATGAAACTGATCCAATAACATCAGAAACACTTTCGACCGGAATATCCATAATCAGCGGGGGTGTTGACACTCTTCGTGGGTTCTTGATGGACATGTTTCGTGGATTCATTGAAACGTTGGCTTCATTTTTTGGTGGATCTGGTCGAGGGGGCGGAGGTGGGGGCAATATTGGTGGCGATACACCTTTGTCAACCAGTTCAGGAAATACTCCTGCCGCTTCAGTCTCTTCTACTAAAAATCAAACTTATTTCCGCATTCAGCTTGGACCAAAGAAATCCACTTCGTTAGCTGAAGTTCCAAAAATATCGCCTGTCGTTGGGAACGAAGTTTCAAAACTCACTTCTTAAAGCCATAACCAACAAAATAATCGGCAGCTCAAACTTATATGCTTCAACCTTAAAGCTGTCCCTTGAGCAATCCTTTAATCTATGGCGCTAATGCTGACCTAATAATATGCTTTAACGTTTCCAATAATATTAATACTATTACTTTTTAATTTTTGTGCTGTAGTTTTCATACTTAAATATTTTAAAGACAATAAATTATTATTGTGCCTGATTTGTTACATATAAAATAGTCTTTCATTAATTTGACTAACAAGTAGTACATTTGGTAAATGGTATAAAACTAACTAACACGCCTTTAATGGTATTTTCTGGGTATTCTTTACACACAAACATGCAGGCGTCAAAATATTGGAATGGGCCGCAACAATTATCACAATAATAACATTGACCAAGAGACAGACACCGTAAATGAAAATACTGGGAGATACGCAAGTCAATACCAAAACCCATACCCCAACCAACGATACAACGCATTTAGACAATTTGCTAATATGAACAACTATGCGCCATTCTCTAGCTCGGGTGGATTTGATCCCCTCCGTTTTGTTCAGCCTTTGAACATACTCCAACAATTTCAACAACAATACCAACAAAATCAAAATCAACCCCAAACTTCAAACTCTGACCAATCCCAACAACCTAGTGTCTCAGAATTTGCTCGATTTGGGAATAATGGGATGAAGGGACTTTTCTCCGGGAATGCTTTCTCCTCATCATTTGGAAATGGACGCACTCCATTTTTTCAGTCCACTTCCGTTAATGTTGACCCCGATGGAAAGGTCACGACTGTGGAAAGTGGTTCTGGCATGCAGGACAAAATCACAACCGGCAGAATTGGAGGAGTCAACAACGGGGTCTTTGCAGCTAGTGGCACCAAAGTTGGGCCGGACGGAAGTGTTTCTAGTTTTAGAAATGTTGGGCCCCTTACAGTAAACTGCATTGGAGAAAGTATTTTCTTTATTATTGTATGTTTCTATTACAGTGCATTCCTCTTTTATTTAAGTTTGGAAGGGAACTTTCGATCTTGTTTTTTTTAACTTTTTTCCGGTTTACAATTATATCAAAATTGAACAATGTTACATTTTTTGGGTTTAAATAAATAAATAAGGGTTGTTAAAACAGACGTGGCCGCATGCGGTTTCTAAACCTTGAAAAAAATAATGTATGGAAGAACACTATTTAATACAACATCATCCGTTTATTTGACATAACTGTGAATAAGATAAGGTACTTTTAGCATAATAATATCAACATTTCCTACAACTCTGAACAAAATTGTCATCTTATAAAGTTTGGAAGGGAACTTTCGATCTTGTTTTTTTTAACTTTCTTCCGGTTTACTATTATATCAAAATTGAACAATGTTACATTTTTTGGGTTTAAATAAATAAATAAGGGTTGTTAAAACAGACGTGGCTGCATGCCGTTTCTAAACCTTGAAAAAAATAATAATGTATCGAAGAACACTATTTAATACAACATCATCCGTTTATTTGACATAACTGTGAATAAGATAAGGTACTTTTAGCATAATAATATCAACATTTCCTACAACTCTGAACAAAATTGTCTCATATAAATAACTTGACACGCCATGTAATGGACGGATACAATTCCTCATAGCCTAACATCAACATTTTCTCCTCTAATTACAGACTTTGAACTAATCTCGTTCCATGTATTCTTTTCATAGCTACCTTTTTTCGCTCACACAGCAAAAATAATAAAAATACTGGTTACATATTGTGCACAAAAAATAAAAAGCGTAAGTCCACTTGCAAATCTCTGTAGTATATTGCATATCCATAATTATTACCAGCTCGGAGAGCACATTTACTTATGCATATTGAGTAAACGTGGGTACAGGTCAAAGACAGTAATACAACAATATTTAACTAATTAACAGTTAATCAGATCCACCATTCATGTATCAGATCAGGATAAAATGAGTAATAAGTAGTGGTACGTGCGTTAAAAACAACATTAAAATACTTTCCTTTCTGGTAAAAATATTACCACAGTCAATGAGATAAAGTGCATGAGTGTGTCTGATCTGAACCAATAATAATCAATAGGCGACAGACTAATAAGTAAACTAAAATTTTAGTGTTCCTGAATGACCAAAGACGTGTCATGATCTCCCCCATTGGAAACCGCATTCACACCATTTTTTGGCAAAAATGGACGAGCAGTTAATGTTTCATCCTTTGTTATTGAAGGTTTTCTCAAATGGAGAACTTCCAGCACCCGCTTTCTCCACAATAAAATGACTGAAATTAGCACGCCCTATAAAAATATATACATATGAAATCACTTAATATGACGAGGAGTAATATGTCATTATTTATGCCTTACCTGAAATGAGTTAAAAAGATCAGCTGCATAAAACATGTAGGACTTTGACCCAATGGCCCAGGACAAGACATCCAAGATCCATCCCATTCCCATCACGATCCCCAATTTCGCTAAATGCCTTACCTGAAATGAGTTAAAAAGATCAGCTGCATAAAACATGTAGGACTTTGACCCAATGGCCCAGGACAAGACATCCAAGATCCATCCCATTCCCATCACGATTCCCAATTTTGCTGAAATGAGTAAACAAACATCTCTTTCGCTACTACAACGTTTTATTCAAACTAACGGAAACAAATAAATTGTAAAGTTATTGTAAAGTCCGGTGTCTATTGTTTTTATTTTTAGAAGTTATCTAGTGACAACATGTCGTATAGTTTCAGTTTTGAAGGTTTATCTGGTGCGGAAGCAGTGAAAGCTTTAAAACGTAAATCTCGAGAAATTGAGAACATTGAAATAAGTCAACAATTAAATAATCGAAGTGACAAAAGTAAAGGTGCTAAATCTTCTGTGCAGTACACCTGGAGAGTGTATCAACTCAAATTGTGATAAGAAAGGCGATTGCTCAGGATGTGAACAAGGACTACATGTATGAAAATAATGTGCTTCCCAATCGCCATGACCTGTCAAAGCCTCATTATTTTCAAAACACATTTAAATGTGGAAAGGACAAGGATGGCGTTCAGAGGGGATCTATGCCATAATTTGCATCAAAGAAGACTGCAAATGTAAAGGAGTTATCTATATTGGGTGTGCAAATAGAATTAGACACAGGATCAGGAAACATGTAGGTGACATTATCAACACCAAATTTGGGAAACCACATCAAAGAATCGAATCCATGTCCACTTTCAGGATAACAATCTCAATGATTTCCGTTATGTGATTCTTGAAGAAGTCAAGCTTGATAGTTTAAAGCCTAATCAGATTTTAGGTAAACACATTGGTCCATAAATTGACATATTTCATTGAATAGAGCGTGAAAATTATTTCATGGATTTTTTTGGAACTTTCAAATCGTGGTACGGATGCAAAGATAAGCGAAATAGACTTGAGATGGATGAAGAGGAAACTGAGCCTGAAGAACCAAGTACCAGTAAAAAGGCAAAATATGGAAATGCAAAAAGGGTCAATAACAAAGAAAAGTAATATACGAGGGGCGGTCAATAAATAGTTGGCCTGAGGTAGATGCCGTTGAGTTAGGAAGTACAACTATTTATTGACCGCCCCTCGTATATTATTCGAAGTAATTGGCGTACAAATTTCAATTAGTAATTAATTATTTACAGAGACCATTATGTTGAAAAGTGGTGCATTGCACTAGCTCTGAGAAATCTTAAGGACGAAAAAGGCACAACTCCGCAAATCACGCAATTTAGCCGTTTCCATTACAAAGACGAGTATGACTTACGAGGGGCCTTCAATAAATAGTTGGCCTGAGGTAGATCTCGTTGAACCAGGAAGATAAAACTTTGTGAACTTAAAAATCAACCGATTGCAAGGAACTTTACGCTATTAGCCCCTAGTCACCGATTTTGATGAAACCTGGGATTTTAGAAGTATTCCGAAATTTCAGAAACATTGTTCCACGGAGTAATTAGCCAGAAATAATTTTCTAAGAGACCTGTAAAATCACTAAAATTTTGGTTCTACCAAATTGCCACTGAGATTTTATTTGTCTCCAGAGATAATATCTGGCGGCCGCTTAAATCCCAACCGCATCATGAGATTACTTACAGCAAGTGTGAATACCAGCTACGATAATCATGAATCAGCAAAGAAACTGTTCGACAATTGGTTTGTCTGGGTCAATGAAACTGAACAGCGGAAAAAGAAGCAGAAGAATGTCAAACATAAGATGGAATACATTTTTGGCCTTAATACTGGAATTTTAGATAGTATTAATGATGAATTGTTGATTGAATATGAGAGTGGTTCTTTTGATAGTTTTATGAGAGATGCAGAAGATTTGTATTATTGTAATATTCCGTTGTTGCGAAAACAAACCGAGACTGATTTAGGGTAGAACTAGGGTAGAATTTTGTTACCCTAGTATATTCATGGTTTTCGAAATTATTGTAATTAAAAGAGATGTGATTAAAAGAGACGTACCAACTACAATTCCCATACTTTTTCGTCGAAAATTTATAGAGTCCGAATTATCCAAGCGCCAAACTCCGCAAAGTAGCTCCTGTGCCGTGAGGCAGAACAGAAGACCATTACATAAAAGTAGTAATCCAACCGGGCCAAATAAATAGGCAAACTCTGCACCTCTATAATCAAAGAAAATTACGAGTTTGCAAAATTGAGTCTGAATACTTTTTCGCATGAAATAGACATACACACACCTATTTGAAATCAAGCATTTCAAATGCCCATACTCCGGAGCTGGCATAGGATCCAGCCGACCAGGTAGCGACGACCCGGGAGAGGCGTCCAAAACGTACAGGAAAAGACAGAATGCTGTCGGAATTCCCCACGCATAACTGTGTTGAATTGCAGAAATGTGTCATTTTTTTGTTTTTTAGTTTTTGCACTTTACTTTTTGCCAAATGGAACTTACATGCACAAAAACAACAAACGTCTATTTTCATCTCTTCGAGCAGAGAGTGGTGGCCGTAAGGAACGGAAAGTAAGATAAATGTTGACACAGAGGAGATTCAGCCAGAGAAACGAGCTCAGTGAACAAATGTGGATGAAAACACCTAAAAATGTGCAAAGCCCTTGAGGGATGTGTTTCGTTCCAACTTGTACAATTCCGAGGCATAGGAAGAGGAAAAACATTGTAATTAAATGACTTAGTTGACATTTCCCATGAAGGGAACGTAGTTCTGGTAATCGCCATGATATCTGAAATTTTGAAATTTTAAGAACAATGTTGAATCAAGGTTGGTCTTATTTTTTATTGTGTTATTCTTGCAACTTACGGCTGCTGCAATTGCCAAACAAATGGCTGAGATAATCATTGTAACGCCAAACACCACTGCCACACTCTGAGGTACAATGATAAGACCTTTTGAATCCATTTCGTAGTTCGTGTCAAAACAAATCATAGCTGTCAATTTAGGGATATCATCAGCACTGGTTGAAGTCTCGGCTCGTTTTTTCTTATCCATAAAGTAATCAAGACAATAACTGAGAAGTGGTGCGGAAAACGTGGAATCAGTTCCAGACTCTTCCGCGATTACTTTGTAATGTAGTATCCCATTTGCAGAGATATTGTAAGAATCAACGTGCTCAAGCCGGGTTCCATCTGAACACGTGGGATTGGAAACCACAATGTCTGCAAGAATTCAAATTACAAATTTTCTTATGCAACCAGAGATGATGAAAGTTATATTTTTGAAAAATTTCTTACTGGATTCATTGAAATAGTAGATTTTAGCTAAATTCGACCTCTCGCACCGAAATTTTGCTTGTCCTCCAGTCCCTTCTGTTGAAAGGGAGCCTTTGGGGCAACATTTTCTTAAACACTGTTTATCGTCGCAGAGCTCTTGTTTTGTAAAGCAAGCTGCAACCCAACATTCAAATTATTTTGTAAAATTTTCTAAAAATAGTTCTGTAATAAAGTGTTAATCATTCTTTACCTTTGATAACTCGACCTTGGCCTTTTCCTGTGAAAGCAAAAGTCTAAGATTTAATTACGTTACAATAATTCGCACTATTCAAGTCGTTTGTCACTACTTGCCTAGTTCTAGGTCCACACAGTAGTCCAAGGGTTGAATCAGTCTTTCATGATCGTAAACGAATAGAGAACCATCATTGAAAACTGTGAACTTTTTCATGTCATGAATGATTTCTGCCCTCTCGCCATGTCCACATTCAATTTTATTTGACTCTTGAATTATCCAGTGGGAGATGTTATTGGGTATCATTTTTTGTGACTCGACATGATACACTCGCTCAGGAAACCAGAACCTGGAAATTATGAAACATCGTTTGATTCCTCAGTTTAAGTGACCATGCACGCACGATGCTCTCGCTCTATTTTGAAAAGTGTCAAAATTCCTCTCACAAAATATTCAATTCATAATTCATGGCATTGCATTGAAACTGAAAAGTATCCATTGAGCTAAGATCTCTTGATAGAATGCATGCAGAGGGGAGCAAATATCAATTCAGACATCGCAGGAAAGAGGACAAGATGTGTCAACAAAGGGGAAAATGAAATCTGAGACGTCAATCATAATGAATTTGAGAGAAATATCTAATTTAACATGTTCCTTCACTTATTTATTTATATGCCCTTCAGTAACACGACTTGTTCCACTTCTCTAATACAGTTTAACCAACCAGTCAGAATAGGATTCCATTTAAAAATCTCACTTGTCCATCCTCTGCAAACAATTCTGAGGTTAAGATGTAAAATCTGTTAACAGCAGAGACGGAATTTTTTTCTATTTATATACCCACTACAGACATATACTCAAAGAATCCCATTAACCCGTCCTTATTAAAGTCATCAACATGATTTACTTGCACTCTTCAACTTCACCCCAGGCACCAATGCAATAGACCAGAATAAAAAATGTTGTGGAAATATTTAGCATGTTTTAGCTGCTGAGTTGAATGATTGAATGACCATTAACTGAACTCTTTTCAAATTCCAATCTGTATTGGATAGTGTCAGAGCGTTTCCCACTTTTGTGTACAGAATCGAATTAAGATAACGTTTTCAAAAAGGAGAGTCACATGCAATCTTTCAAATGCATTGATTCCGTTTAGTTGTGCATACTAACTGATAAAATTCGTATGGAATTACATTAAATAACTTATAATAAAACAACTCACTGATCATTATGGAATAAGTTATTTCCATGAATCTTGTCGCAACCTCCCCTTAAATTGAGTCCTTCTCCAATTCGACAACATTTTCCGAGTACAGGTTTCTCATCAAGATGATGTTGATGATCATCCTCATCCAGTTTGTCATGTTCCTTGATGAAATCTATGTCATCCGTGGAGTTGACATTTTCAAAGGAGTCGTACGTGTAGGAGGAGTCGTCTTCATCAAAATCTTCATCATCATATCCGGCGTCCTCATCATCCACCGCGTTGAAGGTGTAGGGATGATTGAGTTCATTACTTGTTATACTATTTCCTCCAGATTTTCCGGGTCGAGATGGTCCCACGACATTTCCAAAAACTCCGGAGCCAGAAGAACCACCCCCACTTGTGAGACTGGAGCCAACTTTATTACGGACTTTGCCAAGAGTGTCATTTTCAATGGCGGTGGCAGTGAAACTCTGTGCCACACTGGATCCTCCACTTCCGGGCCCCACAAGGGCAAGGAGAAAGCAGGACAGGGTGAAAAGGGTGGAAAAATCCCACAACCACTTGTTGTGGCTGTGATGAGATCGGGATTGTGGTATGGATGAAATAGTTCTGGTTGATAATGGGTTATGCATTTTATTTTGCTGTAGGTATTGTTAAAGTTTGAAGTTATGTAGTTTACTCTGGAGCAAATACTTCCAGTCTATTACATTTATTTAAAAACTGTTTCTCTGTACTTTTCCCTGTATTCATATTGAATGGAATTTTAGCAGCACCAAAGGTTTTAAAATTCGTTGGATTGGTTAACAAGTTATTTCGTTAATTACATTGTAAGAATTAAGCAGGCACTTATGGAATGAATTGTGACAAAAGTTAAGGTAAATTGGACTGGAATTTTATGTTAAGGTTTTGTTCACATTATGTGCGAATATTTGATTTGTATCTTATTTCTTCAAAGTTTTAAGTTGTTTGTTGAGTGTCAATTTTGCTTCACAGTTTGAATAGTTATTCATTTCTCGAACTAGGACAGTTTTTGGTGAAACCAAAAGAGATCCCTTAATAGGTAAATATTTTGCCACACAAAGCGACCACGGTACAATCACATTTTCAGCACAGACTTCTAAAGTTACGGGTACAATGCACATTTAAATATATTTAGGATTACAAAAACGGCACGTCACATTTATGAATGCTCACTTCTAAAATTGATTACGACTGGTGACGCAATAGCGAATTTACAATGAACAATGTTCTCCTGGAACCTTATCTTTGGAAGCGTGTTTAAGAATAAATGAACCAATTCCGTCAGCCACAGGATGAGAAGCTTCCAAGTTGGAAGTTGTTGATTTTTGATGATCAATAGTTTTTAGATGAGTCTATTCCTAAATACATATCGATACCAAATCCCTACTACATATACGAGGACACAGCCATGTCGTGAAATTAAGTGTAATGAAATGAGTCACATTTCGAAGATAGATCAGACGGTAGGCTGTCCATTTACTAGTAGTAGATAGATTTGGCTCTTTTTACAATAATGTTTTTACAAGTCCATTTAGTTGTACTCCATCGCATAGTTGCCCGTGTTATGCGTTACAGACTCTACACTACAATAATGGGATACCCACGACACGATACCATTCGTATTAAGCAAATGAAACCGATGTACAAGTAATATACAGCAGTTGGCTGGGT